>SNQJ01S0005192.1:152361-181619 GCA_010110895.2 Picea sitchensis
TTCTGTCAAGAATCTCCCATTCTTCATCCTTCATGTCCATTGGCTTCTTTTCTACTCCACCCAATGGTAGGAATAGATCCTTCTAATATAAATAATCTTCCATCTGCATCCTCCATAACTGGTAATTTTGGCCATTAAATTTCTCGACCCTAAACTTTCCATCTTCCGACATTGCTCCCACTTGAACCAGGAACCCTCTTTTCCTGCGAGTTACCTTTCACTTTGATACCAGTTGTTAAAAAAACAGGACCGCAGAGCAATAAAATAAAACAAATGCAGAAACAAAACACAAAAGATACACAATACAAGAGAGACACAGATTTACGTGGTTCACCCAGTGTGGGCTACCTCCACTAGAGAAATTGCCAGGTCCTTCCTTTATTATTATCCAACAAATGAAGGGATACAACCTACAACAAAACCCGCTGTAAATTCCTCTTCTTTCTATCACAGTCTCCTCTCTCAGAATAAAATATTCACCATCAACCATAGCCGCAATACATTTCCCTCATAAAAGAGGGTTGCCTTCTAGGGAAAAAAACCCTAACATAATCTCTACCATTAGATCTGCAACCTTATAATGAACGGTCCATATTTACAATGAAATTACAATATACATTTACAAGGCAATTTTTCCATCGGGGGCTTCACCCCTGAACCCCCGCTGGGGACCTGCTTGCCCCCAGACCCCCCAACTGAGGGGATATCTCCCCCAGATCCCGCAGAGGGGGTACCCCCCCTCTACACTCCCCTGCGTGGAAGAGTGTACATACTTCTGGGGTGTAAATATTTCATGGGGTATAAACATGGCTGAAAGTAAAAGACATCTGAATCAGGAAGATAATTAGGCTCTACAACCAACACATATTAGAGCAAGAACGACCAATAATTTTAGAAGAAGCCCATGAGGGAATAGCAGGATGGCATTATGCAGGAAAATATACCGCACAAAAGGTACTATGCGCAGGACTATGGTGGCCAACGATCCACCAAGACTCGAACAAGTACTGTCAGCAATGTGATGTTTGTCAAAGAGTAGGCAAACCCAATAGAAGGAATGAGATGCCACTATGACCACAAGTAACATTAAATCCATTTGAAAAATGGGCAATAGACTTTGTGGAACCAATTAACCCACCAACTAAAATAACAGGGGCAAGATACATCATCACCGCGATGGAATACCTAACAAGATGGGCAAAATCCGCACTAGTAAAAGATTGCAGCGCATAGACAACTACACACTTCTTGTTTGAACAAGTCATCACTAGATTTGGGTGCCCAAGAGTTTTTATGAGTGACCAAGTTACACACTTCATAAACAACACTATCCACGCAATGCTCAAAGAGTTTGAAGTTCATCATCAGAAGAGCACACCATATCATCCACAGGAAAACGACACAGTAGAAGCCTTCAACAAAATTCTCGAGAACGCACTAACAAAGATATATAATGTCAATAGAGAGGATTGGGACCTCAAAGTACCAACAATATTATGGGCATACAAGACTACATGAAAAAATTTGACAGGGCATACACCATTCAAACTAGTCTATGGCCAAGAAGCAGTAGTGCCACTAGAGTTTTTAGTACCTAGTTTACATGTAGCAGCTATCACACAAATGAAAGAACAAGGCACAATATAGGAAAGACTAAATAAACTATTGTCAATCAAGGAATACTAAATCCCAGAAGAATTCCATCAACAAGTGTAGAAAGATAGAGACAAAGCTTGGCAAGATCGACACATCAAGAAGAAGACGTTCAAGGATGGAGACCTAGTATTGCTCTACGACAACAAATCGATTCAACACCCAGGAAAGATGAGAATACATTGGTTAGGACCATACGAGGTCAAATATGTAATAGATGAAGGAGCTATATAGTTAAGAGATTTAGTAGGCATAGACCTCAAAGGAATGATCAACGGGAGCCGACTGAAGCTGTACAAGGATAGTCGACCACCCACTGCGCAGTAGAAAAAAAAAAACACGAAGCACGCCATAGATATAAAAGTCATAGGATGTTTGAAAAACAAATGCAGTAAAGGTAGGGATAACGATCATATAAAAAATGGAAACAAGCGGGAAAAGGAAAGTAGGTGAAAGCAGGCTGACAGGACAACATAAGACGAAATTCAATCATGGCAAGAACTTATGGAACATCACATTAAACATGCCAACTGGAAATGACCAAGTAAGTGTAATGGAAAGTACGAAACTACCAGAAGTGCATTGAACCTATAGTTATGGTGCATTAATCGCATCATGGATGAAACATCCTCGACAGGCTTCATGACAAGCCCATACAATACACGAGCACGGGAGCAACTGGTCTATTTGTGAAAGAAGAAAAGGGAGAGAGGAATAGCAGCCAGAAGGAACAAAGTGAGACCACAGATCTCACCAAATCCATTCGAACCTAGCAAATGTTCGACGGTAACCATTATGGCACCTCCGAAGCCAGCAAAACTCGACCAGACCGACCAGGTTCAAACTAGGTCATAGGGACCGCTGGAAGAAAATGAGCAGCAACAGTCGGAGATCGTCTATATTGATGAGATCCCATCCCCAGAGATGATGCTGGTGGAATCTACACTGATACTGGAAGATATTCAATAACCATAAGTAGAGGCCATGGAAGAGGATACGCTAGTAGCGGCACAGGAGCCTCGGAATGAGGAAGCGGAAACCCAACAGGAAGTGCAACTAGAAAGCACTGAAGTAGCCATGGAATTTAATGAAACGACAGAGAATATGGGAGCAGCAGTGCAATTAGACGAGCCACAGATACCCAACCTTGCGAAACCAACAGAGGAGACCACTGGAACTACCTCGGCTTGGCCACAATGGATTACAGGGGAGCAATCGAGAGTTGTTGAAACTTCTAACCAATCACCACAGCAGGAAGACAGAGTTCAGATACCGAGCTCGCCTCGCATGAAACCTGTCGCATAAATTGTGCTACCACATATACGAGATGGAGTACAGGTAGAACCGTAGCCACTGGGTCACATCGAAAAGATCAAGTATTATGACCACGACGTATCAGACGAAGCCAAGTACCCAGAACTTTCACCATAGGTTTTTATGCAGACCATAACCGTAAACCAACTTGGAGAAACAATCAGCCAACCACATCAGTGGGTAGTTGGGTTGGATAGAACATGAATATTAGGTCTGTTGAAGCTACCACACTTTGGCAGAGGCCAGTACGTGACATCATGTGTCAAGCAACTGTTAGTAGTCATGCACAGAGGAGATATATGGTTGGACAGACCCATCCCCATAACTGTTGAGCTTATCACGCAGATAACAGGACTACCCACCCGAGGTATGGATCCCGTGCTGATTCTGGATGATAAATCCAAGGAGAAAACATTGGCAGAATAAATGAAGAAGAAATATGGCACTGCCAGGGGAACAAGAGGCATCATAATCAAACGGATCAACAATGCATCCACACAATTGGGTGCAAATATATTAGCCTGTAAATTACTAAGAAAATTCCACAAAGAAGAAGTACCAGTAGGAGTCATCGCAGTTTCAACTCAGTGCACAGAAGGCACCTTTATGAGATGGGCGCCATATCTCTTGAACTTGTTTCAAGTGGACTGCAAGGATGTGCAGGACCTAGGTATGGATTTCCATTACTCATGGATGATCACCCTTATATCCTTCATGGGATGGCGGGAACCAGAGTATGTAATTTTTTGCACTAGACCGCAACCAGCGGGAGCGAGATATCTATTACTGAAATCTGGGCCACAGGCTAGGCACAAGAGGGAGAATGGAATCATATTTGAAGCATACATATGGTACATACATGAAGTTATCAACCGATCATGGAGAATAACACCAGAGGTTGTCACGCGATATGTAAACATTGCCAATTTCCAGGCCTCACAACAGACCATGTGGATACAACCAAGGAAGGATCCAGATAGATAGTGGCAACCGATGCACTACTGCATCACATAAGGTGATATAGACATGGTCATCAATGAATGTCATGATGAATGGAGGATCCTAGCTATTAGAATATAATGGATGTGTTTGTTTTACCATTGACAATATCACTATTGTCACCCAACCATAGGCTGAAGCCACCCTCTGAGAAACTTAACCTTGACAGAGAATCACTCCGAAAGAAAACCCTAGGCTAGATAGACAAAAAAAGGGGTGGCGTACCTTTCCCCAAGGATAACACACCAACAAGAGATGATCAGATAGTCCAAACCCTAATCAAGAGATAGTCCAAGCCAAACGTGATCTGCTAGCTGCAACAACTACAATGGAAACTCTCCTCCAAACCCGCGTACAATGTTGGGCACTGCAGTGCGCACAAGTGCTGCTCTGAAATTCTGAGACTATATACCAGAATGAAGACCGACCTCCTATATTTATAGTAATTCTGGCTAACTTCCTGGGCTGACTTCTCATTCTGGGTATCTGTTTGTTTAGTATAATTTATTTCTTCTAGCCGACTTCTTCTTTTGGAGGCTAATAACCTAATACAAGTTATCTTCTTGAGCCGACATGTCTTCTAGGGTTATTAGCCAACTCATTAGGGTTTCTTCTTGCTTCCCAGAATATTCTATTCTCGTTAGGTTTACATGTGGAGGTAAATACCTCCCGCAACTACCATAATATCAACACTCCCTCCTAGCTATGAAGATATTACAGGTAATGGTCTTGAGCATAAGCATACCATTCACCCGGTAGCATCAACACATTTGTATAGACTATATCATGACTAGATCATGAGAACCATCATCACCATCAGTGTCATCAGCTGCATCATCTCTCAGAACCATACTCTATCTAAGTAATCAGACATGATGCTCACTCCACAAAGTGACACAGGAGCCATTCTTCTAAACTAGAAGAATAAATGTTCTGAACCATTTTCTTTCTGAGAAATCTCTTTTCATTGATCATCCATCTAGCTGATAATCATTTTCAACATTACTGATAGTCTTCAAGGCAATCAGAACAATATCATTCAATAGAACACAACCGTGTCTATCCATAGTAGTGCACAACTATAATCCAGTGGTACACTGCCACACCAAGTAGCACATAGGTACTTGATCAAACAGTGGAACACATCCACCAAAGTAGTATACATCTACTGTCTAGAGACATGCAGTCTTCATAACAATCATCTGATATCAACCTGCATAGAAACAATGATATGATATAGACTGAATTATCTAGGCCATTCTTCTACTCACATTTGTGATATCTGAAGGAGCATCTATCCTTAGAAAGTCAAACATCAATGATGAGCTATCTGGACTATTCTTCTCAAGCAAGGAATAATAACTGTCCTGATTTTTTGAGCTTGGACCATTCCCCACCCTGGGCCATTCCTCCGACACTAAACAAAGTGTAACCTAGAGAGAATGAGTTTTCCCTAAGGAATGTCTCTCCCTGATTGTTGAACCTGGACCATTCCCCACCCTGGTCCATTCCTCCGGCACTAAACAAAGTACAACCTGGAGAGAATGAATCCACCCTAAGGAATGACTGTCCGGACCATTTCCAAAGGAAATTACTGTCCTGCACCAACCTCCAAAATGGACCATTCCCCATGTTAACCATAATGGGAAGTCGTTGTCCAATGAGGCAAACCAGTCTTCTTGAGTATCTCTCAAGAAGAGAAACTGCCCTAGACTACTTTCCATGTTAACCATAATGGGAAGTCGTTGTCTATGGTACATCAAAAATCTAGACCATTTTCCGAACTGGAAAATGTATGTCCGTCAGAAATCTCAATCCACTTTTCGAACAGGAAAGAATTTGCTCATCCTGGACCATTTTTCGAACTGAAAAATGACTGTCCATCAATCAATAATACATCAGTGCTCCCTCCCAACCTGGTAGTCATCTCTTCCTTTTTCAATAAAGAAGTTGTCTCCACGAGCTCCAGCTTGAGTACACCAACTCTTTCATCTTGGACAGAAGCTTTACCAAAATGTTTGCTTATCTGCTCATTTGTGGAGATATGCATTGGAGAATGACTTTCTCCTTTTTGGATTTCATCACGGATAATGTAATGATTTATTTCAAATGTACTTTGGTCTGGAAAATTGGTTTTATCTGAAGGCTTCATGTAGCTCTTGATTAATAAAGTATATCTTTGTTAGATTCTTCTTTGGTTCCTGCTAGCTCACAACATCCTGGCAAGGGTCAAACTAGAACATATCCATGTGCACTTCTTCCATCAACATGAGATCTTTGTCATGGATTGGAAATCCATCATCCTGATCTTTTGAGTAATCATTCTGATATAATATCTCTTTTATAGAAAATATTCACCACGCTTCTGCTGTGCATTGGAGGTTCTTTACCAAGTTATCTTCTTCCATCTGCATACAAGGGTGTCTTTCTGGTATGCCTCAAAGTCTCAAGGTTTCTCTTCATATGTTCTTTTTTCAATTACTCTAGAGAACACTCTTTGCATTCATCTAATGTAGAACTCCAATCCATGGATGTTGCGGATGATATAATGACTCATGTAGAGGTATGTCTGGTTTGCTGGAACAAGTAATCATCATAGTCTTCTCCCTCCATCTGGGAGAACATCTAGTTCTGGATCTTGCAATGCTTGAATATATACACTGTTCTTCATCATAACTTCCAGTTCTTCTGCTTGATTGTTTTTAGTGAGTTCATATCAGGCTGGTAATCTTGTGATTCTTAATACAATGACTGGTTGTTCTAGATTTTCTTTCTTTCTTGGATTCTTTCATGTTCTTCCTCATGTTTATCTTTAGCTATTGGGTCCATGGATTTTCTTATGGATTCCATGTCCTAAATATTCTAATTCTTTTTTTCATCATAGGATCACAAATGTGGATGGAAAACCAAGGATTATTTAAGGCTTCTCTTCGAAGAAGACTTCTTCTAGGTCGAACTGAACATGTGTTGCTTTTCATGGTTTCTACCATGGATATATACTTCATCATATTCAATGGATCATAGGATTGTCTCCCTCCTAATCCTTGATTGCATGCTCTTCTTTTGGTAATATATAATTGGCTCCCTCCATCTAGGAGATTCCACACTTCCGTCTACATCCTTATTGCCTTCTGCAAAACGTCATAATTCTTTCTCCAATTTCCTCTTGATTGTTGACTTCTTTCTATCTTTGCTTCTTCTAAGTCTCTTCAGGATTGATTCTGATTTTGGCTTATCTTGTAATAACTTCCACATGATTTGTTTGATGTATTTCATTCTTTCATGTGTATTACCTTGTATTTATATATCAATCCTTATCTTTGTTCTTCCATAGGTATAGTTCTTCTTTGGAACATATTATCTTCTAAGAGACAGATATACAAGATATGTACAAAGACTATGCAAATAAGATATGTACAAGAACTAAGAAGAGTATTATTACCTTCATAAGAAGAAGTCTCTTTCATCCTGCTTAGTCTTCTTTGTAGGTTCATTTTCTTCGACAACTGATGCTTCATGTTTCTCCTTCCTTTTCTTTAGCTCGGGACAATGATTCTTGTAGTGACCATACTTTCAATAGTTGAAACATTGTATTTCTGAAATATCTTTCTCTTGATTTGGCTTCCTCCTTGAACCAAGCTTCCTTTTGTTCCTGAAATTCTTGAATCTTGCTGTGAAGGCTTGATCATCATACTTCTTTTGGGGTTTCTCTTTTGCACTGATCCTGGATTCTTCTTGAGCATAGCAAGTCTAAAGTTCTTCAAATGTAGGATACTCCTTCCTTGTGTTCATGCTTGCGACAATTGCATCCCATGTCTTGGGAAGACCATTGAGTACTATGTTTACCAATTCCTTCTCTGAAATGATCTCCTCAATATCTTGTAGTTGATCTCTTAACTGGGAGATCCTCACAAAGTATGATGTTATGCTATCATCATCATTCATCTTCATGTCACAGAGATCATTCTTTAGACTCATTATTTGTCCAATGTTTCTGACTAAGAAGAGGTTTGTTAGGGCATCATACATATTCTTCAATGAGTCAAGATGGGAAATGTAGGATATAAAGTGGTATTTTATAGAGTCCAATATGATACTCATGGCATTGATGTCACCATTTTTGAACTTCTCCATAACTGCAACTTTCTACGGTTCCTTCTCTTTTCCTTCTTCAAACTCTGGTTCCACGATCTTTCCTTTCACGATATCCAACACTTTATTATTGGCAAGGATGAGGTCAATCCTTGTCTTCCATGCTCTAAATTTAGAAGATCCATCTAACTTGTTTTCTAAATTCATAGAGTAAGTCATGGATTCTTTGACTTGGTCAGCCCTAGATATGACCAAAAACTTAAACTTGACATCTTGGCTTGCTGAGAGTACCATGAGATGCGCTAGGCTAGGGTGCACTGATCTATCTGAAAATTAGGTCAATCCCTTCACTTAAGGTGCCTCAATGAGAGGATTAGGGTTTCTACAACTGCACCTGCTAGTAACCCTAGCGATAGTGCTTTAATGACTATTCCTGCTAGAAACCCTAGAGACAGTTCTTCAACAAGCTTAATATCCTTACGACTATGTTTAATTCCAGTGGTTAGACTGAATGAAGGAGGTGTGGGCCCATAACCTATTAGAATATAATGGATGTGCTCGTTTTACCATTGACAATATCACTATTGTCACCCAACCATAGGCCAAAGCCACCCTTAGAGAACCTTAACCTTGATAGAGAATCACTCTAGAAGCAAACCCTAGGCTAGATAGCAAAACAAAGGGGTAGCACACCTTTCCCCAAGGATAGCGCACCAACAAGAGATGATCAGATAGTCCAAGACAAACATGATCTACTAGTTGCAACAACTGCAATGGAAACTCTCCTCCAAACTTGCGCACAAAACTGGGCACTGCTGTGTGCACAAGTGTTTCTTTGCAATTATGAGAATGTCTGCCAGAATGAAGACTGGCCTCCTATATTTATAGTAATTCTGGCTAACTGCTTGGGATGAATTCTCATTCTAGGTATTTGTTTGTTCAGTATATTTTATTTCTTCTCGCTGACTTCTTCTCTTGGAGGCTAATAACCTAATACAAGTTATCTTCTTGAGCTGACATGTATTCTAGGGTTATTAGCCAAATCATTAGGGTTTCTTCTTGCTTCCTAGAATATTCTATTCTCGTCAGGTTTACATGTGGTGGTAAATACCTCCCGCAACTACCATAATATCAACACCAGCCACTACCCAAGAAGTACCAGAAAGAATAGCAGAAGGAGAGGCAACGTAGGAAAAACACAGCTTCCGGAAGTCCCAATGCCAAAGAACCAAGGACGGGCCAAAAAAACCTGACTCAGGAAGATGAAGGGTCAAAGAAGATTGTAACCCAGAAGGGGTAGAAAGTGACCAACGAACAACCAAAACAAGCTAAGGGAGCACAAGACACCGCCCCAAACCCCATCACACAGGAGCCTGGGGGAACTAAGAGACTGGTTTTGAAGATAGCAGGCGTGCGCAAGAAATAAAACGTGCAATGATCATCACCGGACTATATGATCATAGAGGATGATGGAGAAATGATCACCAGAATGGTACATGAATATCTAGCAGAAGACTTCGATCATGCAACACATCACAGGGATAAATTGCAAACAGAGCTGGCAGAAATAGGACATCTCCTCAAGACACTTGGGGAGGCCTAGAGAGAAAGTAGCAACAGAGGTAGAGAGCCATCAACAACACACACCAAAGAAAGAGTGGAGGTAGAAGAACGAGACCCAATCCTTCCAATGCCACACACACACGAAACAATCTACATCAAACCTAGCATGCTAAGAATGTATGAAATTGTGGGCCAAACACCACTGAAGGATTTGGACCACATCCAATTGGTTTTGAGATGGATGACATCAAGGGAACTATACAAATTGTAAGTTAGCGTCGACCACGAGATGCAGTCTCGGGCACATAAAAACTTAGTCGAGCTACAATAAGAAACAAAGAAGTGGGAAGCGTTGGAAAAATTCTGTGAACAGGACAAATCCGAAACTCAGGAGGAGAAACAACAAAGGAGTGAACTGGAATGAAGAGTGGGAGAAATGTTTGAGAAACTTCCAAGCATTGCGCAAGGAAATGAAATTTCAGCCGCAGAAAAGATCGATCAGATTGCGTTGGAAATTGATGGATATCAGAAGGAGATCAAAGGTCTCCGAGAACAACTCACACCAATGAATCCACCATCAGTAAAGGAGAAAAGGAGGCAGGAAGCGACGACGCAACTACAGGAGATAGAGCAGCAAGTTAGCACAACAACGGAATTGTGCGATAAGACAACGTAACTTTGGACAAGGTTGGAGGAGGATACACAAGTCCAACACTGGGACAAGGAGGAGGAAAGGATCAATGCAGTGATCCAAGAACTCAAGTAGAGACAGAAGAACATATCAATTTCAGAACGAGTCAAAGGGATGCAGGAGATAACAAATATGCAGGAAGAACTTATCACTACACAAACACAGAAACACGAGCGTCAGGCTCAGATAGAGCCACTGCAGGAAAGGGTAGTTGAAGTACTTGCACAGGCAGAAGGAGATAGAAAATAGATAGCACAAACACAGGTAGAATGTGCAGGATTATTGAGAGATGAAGTGGTGGTTCAGGTAGTGGATACCATTAAGGAGAAGACTGCGCAGGCACTGACAAAAGAAACAGAGCCGAGGGAAAAGTTTTAGACGATCACCAAAGAGATCGAGGGAGCTCATAAAGTTTAGGTGACTGGGGACGAGTCACATGTTAGTGTTGGGGGCCTGTTGGCACTAGGCCAAAGTGGAAAGAAGGACGATTCTAGGAAAGAAAGCGTGCAAAAACATGAGTAACAACTGGAGAAAGAACAACACGCGCACATGCAAGAAAGCATGCAAAAGGAAAGCGATAGCTAGAGGAAGAACAACATGCATGCATGAGAGGAAGACCTAACGTCGGTAGGGTTAGAGTTTTTGTAATTTTCGGTAAGAAGGATGAAGAGCCCCAAATGTATAAATATAGATACGCAGGTATCATATAGAAGTTGAAAAGTTGTTGGTTAATTGGGTTTGATATAGTAGGTTAGTGCTTTTACAGTAAGCTTTATTGTTTTGTAAGGGTTCATATTCTTATAACATTCCATGAGAGTAATACATGAATAAAGGTGTTATGGAATACTGTTATGTACCATTTTTGTAAGTTGTTGAGAAAGGAATGGAAGGAAAGGAGGTAGATATGAGTATTAGTTCACAGGCTGTAGAGCCTGGTGCGATCTAGTTCGCCTCATATAGATCTTACACATAGGGGAGGAATTGTAAGCGTGCATCGCTGGAAATGCAGAACTACCATAATAAAAGAGCCAAGAGCCAAATATTTGTGGACGAAACCCAGGAGGGGGTGAACCAGGGTAATATCTATGTAATATGATGAATGTCTACATGTCTTTACCTTCCTTCAATAGTTTATTTTTATGCTTGATAAATGAGTTGATATATTGTTATGGAACACGAATATTCTGCTCGGGAAGTAACCTGTGTAATAGAATAAGTAGGTCACACTCAATTCATAGTGCATGGATCTAATTAATAAACCCTCCTCTCATACTCAATCCTAGGTTGTAAACACCTGAGTCTTACAACCACCCATATAAGGCTATCTCGGGTGAGACTGCACAGTGAATTCTATGTACTATGTTGCCTTCTGGTTTACCAGAAGGTCCGATAGTTTTAGAGGCTTTGTTGGTAACCTGAATGACATGAACCCTGGTTCAGTAACTCAAAGAGAAGAGGAGAGAAATTTGTAATCCAACAACTAGCCTTGCCTGATTCATTGAGGCATATGCACGATGTTTTTCATGTATATGTTTTGAGACATTATGTTAGTGATCCTACACATGTGATTGACAAGATTTCCTTGCAGGTATCAGATGAGGGTGCACTCATGGTAGAGCCAATCCAAATTCTGGACCATTTCATTCAAAATCTACAATGTCTAATAACAGATCAGGCCAAGGTCCAGTGGGACAACTATAGTCTACACTCAACGACCTGGGAGGACGCATATGATATGCGTCAACAATTTCCATTTTTGTTTGATAGCTAGACATATTGATATTGTTAGACACTTTATTGTGACACTCATATACTTTGAAACATCGGGACGAATTTTAAAACAAGAGGGGGTGTATGTAACATCCCACTTTTGCGCACACTGAGCGAACTTATTCTTTGAGGATACTTGCGTGCAAGTGATCCGGTTCTTTATACGATTGGTTGTTTTTATTATGATTATGAGATGTTGTGGATCTGATGATATGTTATTTTTTCTATATTTATATCGACAGGTGCTATTGATTGGTTTCTCCAAAGTGTGTAGGACTCTGGACGTTAGAGGATGTTGATGGCATCAATGAATCTCCTTGGATTCTGGATCGAGTCAGGGAATGGACTATTGTGGTTTGAATGTTCTTGATATTATATATGTGACATATGAATACATATCATGATGTTGATTGTTATAGATGACATGTTTCACTGATGGATGCAAGCTGACAATAAATTTCCAACCAGACTCACATATTGAGTAAAGGGGTCACTCACGACAACCATAGACATTGAGGGAGAGGTGTGACAACAACCCTGCCACAACCTACTAGCACTCCCACCATGGATCGAATTGTAGGTTAACAATTACCTAGTTCGAGAGATCCACGATGTCGTGAGCAAAAATTGTGACAGTCGCTCATGATGATTCTAAGGGGTGCGCAATAAGGTAGGGTTGTTAATCCTTAGAGGCCCTTAGTCTCCCACAAGGTCACCTGACAGAGTATTGACTCCAGGGGTTTGACGTCTACCAAATTCAGTCAAGAGGAAAGTTTCACCCTTGGAGAATGTAGTGCGTCTTAAAGGGCATGTCACACAAATAAAACCATAATGAAGGAGAGTGGCACCCTAAGAGCACGTAGTGCGTCCTGAAGGGCACATCACGATTTTAACCAAGGTAAGTTAATAAAACTAGTACCTAGAAAACTATTCCTCCTTAGGACCTGGTCGGCCTTAAAATGAACGATGTTATGAGTAAAGTTTAATAACAATTTTTTCCCTTAAGATCTGTCACCAATCCTAGTGAATTTCAAACCTAGGTCTAACTAGAACCAGTGAACAAAAAAAACTAAATAGACATGTAACAAGAAAGGGGTAAAGGAAATTCAAACATTAATAATTAAAGTAAAATTTTAATGGAGGATTAATTTATTAAAAGGTTAAATTGTTGTTTATATCTAAACTTGCTAAATATGAACTTAGAAGAAAAAGGGAAACTTAAGGAAAAGGGGAATGTCTAACATAGTAGGGAATCTAGTCTTTGGAACCTTCTAACTATGAACTCAACTAGGTTTTAAAAAAAGCGTCAGTCATTTAAGAAATGTAAAGGAATAAAGGGACATCGAGGAGCATTTTTAGGAATGCTTTTATGTGGGTGAGAGAAATAGGTGAATTTAATTAATTAATAAATTGATTTTCTGGTGCAACTAATGGATCATGTGACATGTGTACGGGGGAGGTTTATCCTAATTAAATTTAATAAAAAGAATCTAATGAGGGTTTCAGAAAGTAATCACTAAGAAAATTCTATAAAAAGGATGGCAGAGGAGTATGGATCACATTTGGTATGCGTAAGGTTACGCTGCTAGAATTTATCTTGACTGAAATTTTCTTTTTGGAGTTGGGATACCCATCTCAAATAACGAGTGGTAGCTCGACCTTGCGAGGCAAGCTGGGAGCTAGCATTCTCTGGTATTGTGTGCGTGGCCCCTTTGCGGCTCGAGGGGCTTAGGGGGAAGAAGAGTACCCCTAGGGTTGGTTGGGAGGTGCAGTCGAGGTGTCAGTGGTTGGCAAGCAGGACTTGGATGAAGCACAAGCAGGACTTGGACATAGTGCAAGCATGGGACAACCACTTTCGGTTCTTCTCCATTGGCTACAGTACACATGTGTAAATTTTGTATTGAAAATGTAGTTAGTTTTCTAGATAGGAATATCCACCATGATGAATGTACACATGTGTAAATTTCATTTAAAGTATTATTTTAATTTATGTACATGAATATCTATAATGGCGAATGTTGAATATGAATTTGGACCGCAGTTGTGAAATGTAATCCAGATTGTAGAACCTTATCATTGTCGTTTCCACGGCCTTGATCGTCAATATACATGTGTTGTTTAAAATATTTTGATCTATATGATGTGTGTGTCCTTTTTATATTAGTATGGCTTCATGATTCTCCCATAGTAGTTTCCACTGCATAATATTTATTATTTTAATCTTGTTGCGCTGCAACAAAAATGTCTTTTGAACGCCATTTCACTGTGTGATTTTAAGCTTGTTGTGGTGAGATAAAAATGTCTTTGAATACAATTTCACTATGTGTTTATGGTTTTGATTAAAAAATTGTTTTTACTGCGCAACCATCACTGTATTCCAGATTTTATATGTAATCTGTGTCGATTAAATCTTAATCTTGTGTGTTTATGGTTCGGTTAGAAATTGATTTTTACCGTGCAACTCTTTATTGCGCTGAGTTTTTCTTGTAATTGTATTGCGGCATTATCTTCTAAACCTGGGTTGTCATAAGAGATTGCTAGCAACCTATGAGAAAATGATCTGGATTTTATGTGTCCTTACTCCTTGGAAGAAAAAAAAAAAACCGCTTGATCTTCATATTGCCACGATTTTATCCTTGGATGCATTAAGGTCACCTGCTCTAGTGATTCCTCCCCGGGCTCTTGCCTCGTTTTCCTCTCAAAAAAAATTGTCTTCACTCCCGAGACTGTGTTTTGAAGGCACCAACACTCCACCTCCCTTTTCACAACATACCCTAAATTGCAATAGCAGAGGCCATCTCTGTTGTTGAAGCTATGGAAGAAGGACAAGGAAATTTTCCCGTCGTTTGAATCTTTGGGCTCGAGATTTGACAGCAACAAGAAGGAGATCTTCCCCTTGCTTGTTTCATTTTTCCTTCTAGGGGATCGTTCTCACTCTGCTCTTCACTGCTGCCACTACCCATTTTAAAACATTGTTATAAATTCATTGCTTCCAGTCTAATTAAAGTATACGGGCAATTTTAACTGCTGGTGGATGTTCCAGTTCTTACCGTGGCTATTTCCATTTTTAAAACAATTGCGACGTTCCATTTCTTACTGTGGCTATTTCTGTTTTTAAAACAATTGCAATGTTCCAGTTCTTACCGTGGCTATTTCCTTTTTTAAACAGTTGCGATGTTCCAGTTCTTACCGTGGCTATTTTTCGTTTTTACACAGTTGTTATTTCCATATTTTATTCAGTTAATGTTTTTATAGCCAACGATAATTTCTTTATACGAACAGGTGAATTAGGGAAGTAAATAGTCATATTATTGGAATTATGGCTGGGAATCTATTATTATTTTTTATCGCCTTATAACAACTTTAATTATTTTTACAATAGTTATATTGTTTCCATGATGATTATTGTGATTATCCCTTCACATTGGTTTAATGAGTCGACAAGGCTTTATTGAAGTAGGATAACTAATTATGGTTTGAGGTTTTCAGTTTTTCAGGCATTATAGAAAACTTGCCAACGAAATTATGTTAAAGCTGGTTGAAATCATGTATTTGGTACTGATATAAAAATGCTAAAACCTATACAATACCTTCAATTCGAAATCTCACTAAAGAATTTTACCATTACAACAATTCAATTAATATTTTTGGGAATATGACGATGGCCATGAGATTGCTCAAAATCACAAATAAACATAACCTTCACTATTTATCCAAGTCCGTTACTATTAGTTTTTCTTCGCTCCGTCGGCAAAAAGGGTGATAATGACAATCATTTCTCCATCTAATTAATCATATTCATATTCACCATTCTAGCATTGTGGAAGGGAGGACTAATTGTAAGTGCTCCAAGCACGTAGAAAGTTTTCATATCTGAGGAGAAGTTTACAAGTCATATCATATTTTAGAATGCGAGGAAAGTGAATTGAATGTATGGGCGCAAAAAATTATGGCAGTAGTTGTTAATATGTTGCACAACATTGTGTCAACTGAAACAATAGGTAGCGAGCCCGTATGAGTTTTAAGCCTATCCTCTTTGACTTTTAGTTACTCAGCTATGACAATTATGATTATACATGAAGTCTCTTTTACATAAATAATTATTCACTTGTTACTTGCAATGTAGCTTTCTCTTACATATTTGAATTGCTCATTTCTTAAGTGCTCAGTTGAATGTTGACTTTCTTTTTAGTTCATTGTATTTGGAAAAATAATCTTGTTCTGGTCACCGATGGTCGAATTTGCAATATTGAGCTCTCACATTATGAAGAATTGTACATCTACCATCTCTCATTACTAAAATTCTAAATTTTCATATTAAATGTTAAAATTGTACATGTCTTACGACACTTAATGTTGTATCAAGAGGATCGTTACAGAATAGTCCTAGGATGGTAAAATGATAATAAGATACTTCTAGATAGTTGTAATTTAACTATCTTTTGTGTGTAGATTTACTTGCGCCTTTTTTGGCTTGATTGAATAGAGTTCTCTCATTACAGTTTTCGTTTAATGTGTGACAGTGTGTTGAGCACTCAACACCCTAAAAAAATGCCTATGTCAAATTTTACTTTTTGGGTACCACTTGATCTTTTGCACTGTATGATTCGACTTCAGTATGAAAAATGTTTCCTTTGGTTAGCATTTTATTTATCATTTGAATCTCTCAAAGTTTGCTTGAGCATGACAAAACCCATTACTTAAAGGACTAACATTTAATTAAATAATCAACAGTCAAAACGTTTCCCTGACGCGCTTAAGAAATTCGGCATCGGAAAGGTTTAAGCATGAAAGAAAATCACTCGAGAGAACCGAGGTAGACGATGGGAGTTTTCTTTCGCGACAAGCACCACCAATGATATTGTCGATGATCAATCCCTTCGACATTGGTTAAAGGCTAAATCATTAAGCTCTAACGAAGGTAGAAAAGAATCATCGATAGCCAATCCCCGAAACTTTCAACATCGATGAGTTTTGAGAAGGTAGGTCGGTAAAGAGGAGGTGACAAGTCTTTTCCCCCTTACCACCGATCCCCGATACTTTTCAGCATCGGCGATCCTAGGCATAGTTTTCAAACGCACAACTTATAAAAAAAAAACCCGACAACGATTATTATGCATGATCAAACCACTTGCCCCCACCTATCACGTGTCATTTCCAGATCGGTTAAACATATGAACAAGTTTTACCTTGAGTTGTTAGCAGTTCCTGAGGCCCGAGTCGTACCTTGAGTCATTTTTTCCACGTCAGCACCGTACAAAGAAATCAATCGTCATCGGAAGTTCTTAGCAGGAGGATGCCAATGGAAACATTCACCACGCATCAACGATCCCTAACTTGCCCACTAGGAAAGCGACATGATGGGACGTTTTATCTCCAGATACGTTTATATTCGACGCATTTAAGGGACTAATTAATTCCAAAATCTTGCATTAGTTGCTAATTCATGTGTGAATCAAAAGGACCGTTGAACCTACCGATACAACACATCACCCTTCGCGCCTCCGCTGTCAACCCACGATGAATTCAATTGTAGAGATTCAATGGTAGATTTGTTTGAATTTCACTCATCACCTGGATTAATTGGTTGATACGACTGGTAAGATATTTCCCGTCAAATTCTTTTGAGCCATTATAAACAAGATTATTCTGCGTGCAAAGAAGTTCAGATCACTCAGAGTAGCGAGACGATCAATTCAAAAAAATCTTCCAAGATCCCGTGAGTATTAAACAACCAGGTGTAGCAAGCTTTAGAGGTATGCACTAGTCTGGATTCTTCACGCTTACGCTTCATGCATATATTTTTTCCCAGCATCTGCTGTATACGTGGTCTCTAAAAGGATTTTATGTTTTGATGTCAGGAAATATGCCTCCAAGTATTCGTAAAACATGGTGCAAGGATCTCATTGGGAGGTTCAGAAGAGTGGGACAAGTATGAAGAAAGCCCGATTAGAATAAAAAAGGCAATGAAGGATATCAGACTGCCCGAATTCGACACACACGATGACTTCGTCAATTTGCGCGACATCATCGAATCTCACTCCAAACAAGATTCCTCATGGGTTGAAAGACTGACAAAGGTGACCAACATAACACCAGGATAGGTGCAACAATTTATAGAACACCTGATCAAAGCTCGGGTCATGTTGCAACAGTTAAGTTCCGGTCTGGTGAAGTATTAGGCACATGCAGTAAAGATCAGAGAGATCTGCGCGGATCTGATGGAACAACAAATATCTCCATACGCCCACACCTGCGATGACTTATTCATTAGTTGGTTAGAGTATGAGAAAATTCACCCTTTCAAAGAAATATCTTGAGATGACTGTTGGAAAACTGTTAGGAGAGAACGACATGTGGCAAGTTTTGTTTTGTTTAATTGCACTTTAGCCGTTATTTTTAGTTAATTTTATGTTTTATAAATAAGAGCATCGACCGATTAGTCAAGGGCCGATGGTTGTTGCAAGAAACTCTCTTTTGGTTTTGTTAAGAACTATTTCCTAGCTACCTTTAATAGATAAGTCCTTCTAGACCATAGACAAAGTTATATTTTCATCAATGCATGTGTGATTGGACGTGGAGAAGAACTATTTCTCGTTTCATGAATGGATGTTGTAATGAGTAAGAGCTATTGAATCTATTGTTAAGTTATCTAATGCAATGTTTTTACAGTTCTTTTCTTTATGATGAAGATGAATCATTGTGTTATTATGTGATGGATGATTAGAGTAGGTGAATTATTTTGCTTTCCCTTATCTTATTGCATATGTGCTTTCTTTCTGATAATTAGTATCTCAGACAGTAATTGGATGCACACATGGTTAACGTATTAGTAGTAGGTCCGTGGTATAAAATTGTTGTCTGCATGCTTGAGTAGCGGGTTATCCCAAGCTCGGCCTCTTCCCCAGTAGTTAAACTTAATCCTGTTTGTTGCCAAGTTGGTTTATACCATTTTACATTTCATATCGGTCCCACCTAAGAGAAAATACAAAAAAGAGAAAGTCCAAAATGGAGGCGCCTTCGCAAGAAAATGTAAATCCCATCGATTAATTAGCTAGTTCGCGAGATCTAGAGAACCATTCCACTATTAAACGCTAAAGATTCTAATTGGGCCTCGGTGGTGGGTTTGGTTCCTATTGTTTAATTAAAGGGATATAGGACCCATCAACACAATGCTAGTTGGATTTCGGGCAACGTTGGGTTTTATGTTTGGTTGAAGGTTTAGAGTTATTTACGTTGCGCTTGGGTTCCTAGTGTGCTTGTTGCAATCTGTCAACATGATTCCTTAAATAAGATCATTGCGCGCGTTGATCGATAAGCGCATAGGATAAACTTGCGTGGGCCATGAGCCTGCCGATGAGGATGTTGTTATTCATTGTAATTGATGTTTTTACATTGTTATGTAGCGTTTTAACATGATTGGGTTCTTGCTCTCCATAAGGGTTCTATTCACTTGCGTCATTGATGTTGGTTGCGTCTATATGATATTGACATTGTCTTTGGATTAGTCGGTTTGGACTTGTCGTGTCGGGTGGGATGTAGACACCTCCTTATTCCTCAGAACAGTCGCCAGCATTGAGACCTTAAATGGTCAAAATCGATGAGAACCTGCGCTTGAGTGTTGCTTATGTGTCCTGGGGGCCCTAACCATTGCAGGGTAGGATGGGTAGGAAATCATTCTTTTTCTTTCCTGATTGCATGTGCGTTGTTGTTTCAAGCCACTTGATGTGATAGTATGTTAGGTTGTTATGTGTATGTGCTATGTGAATAGTGTTGTTGTGTTTATCATCGAGTTGTGATGCTTGATTGTGTTATTTACGTTACCTACCTTGCGTTAAAAAAGAAAAATTGTACTTGTTCACGTCGTTGTGTCGTAACAATGGGGTTCGCTACATATGGTATCAGAGCTAGTTTGACCCGCAACTTGGGATCACTACGGATTCCATTGATTGAATACTTGATTATAAAATGTTGCTAATTAAAATTGATTTTTATTCATGTAGGTAATCATGGTTAGAGGATGCCACAGAGGTATATGACAAGGTGCTAGGGGAGGAGGCGCAACACCCCCAGGGAGACGAATAGGTTGTCATCTAGGAAAAAATAGTTGTGGGTGATGCGGTTGGGCTGATGAGGTCCTTTCAGAGGATGTATGAGGCACTGATCAGTCGTTTGGATAGAGATGAGGCCAGGGCATCGACACCTCCTGAGGGTCCACTGCACGCCCCGATCAGTATTGATACCATTCACCATGAACTCAAGAAGGTCAAATTTCCTAAGTTCTTTGTTGCGCCGAACGATGTAGTCATCGAGGCATGGTTGGAGATTATGGAGATGTGATTTTCACATCGAGACTATACCTCCAACATGAAGGTCTGCATGGAGGTCTTTCAACTGAAGGGGAGCGCTCTTCTATGGTGGAATACGCTCCTGCTGCAATTAAACATGGTCATCGATGATGTGTCATGGGAATTGTTCAAAGAACGATTCCAGGAGAGGTATATGTATGAGGAATTCATTGAGCATCAACTCAACAAGTTCAACACGTTACGACAGGGAGACCGTACGATGCCCGAGTTCGAGGCATGTTTTATGGAGCTGCTTCGGTATGTTCTGCACCTAAATACCGAGAAGATTGAGGTCAACACGTTCCTGTTCATCCTTGATGTCAACATTCATGCAAAAGTGAGGATTTTGATGCCTCAAACCTTGCACGATGTTTTCCAGAAGTCCCTCATAGCAGAGGAGGAGATCAACAATGGGAGTCAGAGTAGGACTTCGACGAGATCGACTGGACCAGTGAAATCTGGTGCGCAACAACATCAGACACTAGTTAGGCATCCACCAGGGTATCGAGGCACTCCGAGAGGATCCACCTTCACTGCACCATGATGACCAATGCCTCAGCAGTGAACTCATTAAATAGGACCACAACACTAGCAACAATGTCGACTACAACAACAATAGTTTACTCCTGTTCAGTAGAACAGACCGAGGTTCCAGGCTAGTGGGCCGACAACTTCTACTTCAGGTACCAGGAGTACTGGACCAAAGGCAGGGTTTTGGACATGTGGAGAGACACATTACCAGCGTGACTACCCAGTTGAAAGGACCAGAGCATCTTGATCAGTCGGACCCACTATCGTGGGAGATTTGGGTAAGGCCCATCAAATTCATGCAGTAGTGAATAACCGCCAGGAAAAGAACCAATCCACTGTGCTCGTGAGATTAGGTACCGTCGTTGACCAAACCCTTAGTATTTTGATAGATCTAGGTGCTACAAAGAGTTTTATTTCTGGTGCAATGCTAAAAAGAATTAAGGTAAAGGTAGTCGAACATGACGAGTTTATCTTTGTAGAAATGGCTTCAGGAGCCAAACAGAAGGTTGGAGGAAAGGTTACTGGATGTAACCTTAACCTGGGAGAGTTTGTCACAAGGGCCAACCTATACATCATGATCTTAGGGTCTTATGATGTCGTGATCGACATGAACTGGTTGGAATTGCATGAGGTGATACTCAACTGTAAGACAAAACGATTGATCTTGGTAGATGACAAGGGACATAGACACGTGATTGTAGGAAGGAACCAAGGATTTTCCCTAAGGTTCATTTCTTCCCTACAACTACGGAAGAGCATGCGCAAGGGATGCAAGCTATATGCGATCCTTGCGTTAAACAAAAAGGGTGTGGTGGAAGGCCTAGAAAACCTTCTGGTAGTGCGAGAATTTGCAGACGTCTTCCCATAGCAGTTACTAGGGTTGCCACCAGAGAGGGAATTTGAATTTACCATTGACCTAAAACTAGGAATTGATCCGATAGCAAGAACGCCTTATTCGATTTCGACCCTGGAGTTACAGGAGTTGAAAATGCAACTAAAGGAGTTGTTGGAACTAGGACTTATATTCCCAAGTGTGTCACCATGGGTTGTGCATGTTATTTTCATACGGAAGAAGGATGGGTCGTGGAGAATCTACATTGACTACCGCCAATTGAACAAGGTGACGATCAAGAATCAATATCTATTTCCAATGATTGACAATCTATTTCATCAGATGAAAGGCATGATGGTGTTTTCGAAGATCGACTTGAGATCGAGGTATCACTAGTTACGGATCAAGGAGGATGACATCCCTAAGACCGCCTTTAAGACAAGGTTTGGACATTACAATTTTATTGTTTTACCATTTGGACTGACAAACACCCCAGGGGTATTTATGAGTTTCATGAACGGGGTGTTCTGTGAATACTTGGACAAGTTTGTCCAAGTATTCATTGATGATATTTTGATATATTATTGGATAACAGAGGAGCATGACGAACACTTGAGCATGGTACTACAGTTTCTACGAGAGAACAAATTGTTTGGGAAGATATCGAAATGCTTGTTTCATCAATCGAAGATTCATTACTTATGGCATGTCATCTCCGATGAATGTATCATTGTGGATCCAACAAATGTCAAGGCTATAATGAAATGTCCTGCACTGACGAATGTCCCAGAAGTGCGTAGCTTCATGGGTTTAGAGGGATAGTATCGACGGTTCGTCGAGGGTTTTTCAAATATAGAAAATCCGATTNCTCCGATGAATGTATCATTGTGGATCCAACAAATGTCAAGGCTATAATGAAATGTCCTGCACTGACGAATGTCCCAGAAGTGCGTAGCTTCATGGGTTTAGAGGGATAGTATCGACGGTTCGTCGAGGGTTTTTCAAATATAGCAAATCCGATTACAGAATTGCAGAAGAAGAACAAGAAGTTTGTTTGGATCGAGAAATGCGCAGAAGAATTTCGGAGGCTCAAGGAGTTGTTGACGAAAACACCGACACTAAAGGTCCTTGACATGGACGAGGACTTCCTTGTATGCACTGATGAATCCAAGGAAGGCTTAGGTAGAGTCTTGATGCAAGACAGTCGAGTGATCGCTTACATCTCGAGAAAGTTAAGAAGTCATGAGGAGAACTATGCGATGCGCGATTTGGAGTTTCTATCCATTGTGTATGCCTTGAGAGTTTGGAGACACTACCTGATCGAACGAAAATTCAAACTTAAAACGTACCACTGTGGTTTACAACACATTTTTATGCAAAGCGACTTAAGCACGCAACAAAGGTGTTGGTTGAATTTCTTAGTGAGTACGATTTCGAGATTACTTACATAAAAAGAACAATGAACATAGTGGCTGATGAGTTGAGTTGGAGACCATGCATATTTTTGGTGATACCTCTTTAGATGAATCTATGTGAAAATATTCTAACTTTACAATGCGACGATGACTAGTACAAATAGGTCCAGGATTTTATTGGACAAAACACAATGATGGTATCAAAATTTGAGGGATTTACTGTGGACAACGAAGGATTATTGATATTTAATAATCGGATTTACATGTCGCCTAATGACGAGTTGAGGAGTTTGATCCTAAATGAGGCTCATAAAGCAGTGTACATGGCCCATCCAAGAGTCATGAAGATGAGGGCAGACCAAACCCTTATTCTTCTGGAAAGGAATGAAGGAAGACATAGTCAACTACGTGGAAAGATGTCTAGAATGTCAGCAGGTGAAGGATGAACATATACATCCGACAGGACTACTACAACCACACGCTATTCTAGAATCAAAATGGGAGGTCATTTTGATGGATTTCATTGTTGTATTACCACTGACGATAAGCAGGCACAAGTCAATTTTTGTAATAGTCGACATTTTGACTCAGAGTGCTCATTTTATTCATGTGTGTACAACGTATCAGACCCCTGACATAGATAGATTTTTCATCAACAAGATTCTGAGACTGCATGGCTTCCCTAAGAGGATTATATCTGATCGAGGATTGGTGTTTACAGGATGATTTTGGACTAGTTTCCAAGAGCCCTTGGGAACCCAACTTAACTTTAGTAGCACGTATCACCTAGAGACAGATGGGAAAATAGAATGAATGAACCATACCTTGAAGCATATGTTGCGCATGTACGTGATGGACCAACATAAACATTGGGAATAATTCTTGCCACTGATAGAATTTGCATACAACGACAGTTATCAAAGAACCATTAATATGGCGCCATTCGAGTTTCTTTATGGGCGACCATGTCAGACGCCTTTAAGTTGGGATCGGCTTGAGGATAGGGTCCTAGTGGGGCCAGAAGTGATCCAAGAAATGGAAGATAAAATGAAAATGATAAGACAAAGGATCAAGGAAGTGTAGGATTGACAGAAGAGTTATGTTGATGTGCATCATGTCGACCATAGTTATGAAGTTTGTGAACAAGTCTTCTTGCGGGTGAAACCGCATAAGAGTTCGATAAAGTCTGGAAATGGTGCTAAACTCTCTCCTAGGTTCGTGGGAGCTTTCGAGGTTGTGGAAAGGAAGGGGCCCGTGGCCAACCGACTAGCCTTTCCTGATTCTTTGAGGCGTATGCACGATGTTTTTCACGTATATGTTTTGAGACATTATGTTAGTGATCCTACACATGTGATTGACATGAGTTCCTTGCAGGTATTAGATGAGGGTGCACTCACGGTGGATCCAATCCGCATTTTGGACCATCACATTCGACAACTATGACATCAAACAATAGATTAGGTCAAGGTCTAGTGGGACAACTAAAGTTCACACTCGACGACCTGGGAGGACGCATATGATATGCATCAACAGTTTCCATTTTTGTTTGATAGCTATACATATTGATATTGTTAAACACTTTATTGTGGCACTCATATACTGTGAAACTTTAGGACGAATTTTAAAACAAGAGGGGGTGTATGTAACATCTCGATTTTGTGCACACTGAGCAGACTTATTCTTTGAGGACACTTGCATGCAAGTGATCCAGTTCTTTATACGATTGGATGTTTTTATTATGATTATGAGATGTTGTGGATCTGATGATATGTTATTTTTGCTATATTTATATCGACAGGTGCTATTGATTGGTTTCTCTTAAGTGTGCAGGAATCTGGACATTAGAGGATGTCGATGGGATCGATGGATCTCCTTGGACTCTAGATCGAGTCAGGGAGTGGACTGTTGTGGTTTGAATGTTCTTGATATTATAGATGTGACATATGACTAGATATTATGATGTTGATTGTTATAGCTGACATGTTTCATTGATGGATGCAGGCTGACGATAGCTTGTCAACCAGACTCACATTTGGAGTAAAGAGGTCATGCACGACAACTAGAGACATTGAGGGATAGGTGTGGCAACAACCTTTCCACAACCTACTAGCACACCTGTCGTGGCTCAAACTGTAGGTTAACGATTACCTAGTTCAAGAGATCCACGATGTCATGAGAGAAGATTGTGACAATCGCTCACGATGATTCTAAGGGGCACACAATAAGGCATGGTCCTTATTCCTTAGAGGCCCTTAGTCTCCCACAAGGTCTCCTGATGGAGTATTGACTCTAGGGGTTTGACGTCTACCAAATTCAGTCAAGAGGCGAGTGGTACCCTTGGAGCATGTAGTGCGTCTTGAAGGGAACGCCGCACAAATAAAACCAGAATGCAGGCGAGTGGTACCCTTGGAGCAAGTAGTGTGTCCTGAAGGGCACATCGTGATTTTAAATATAGTAAGTTAATAAACCTAGTACCTAGAAAATTGTACCTCCTTAGGACCTGGTCGACCTTAAAATAAATGATGTTATGAGTAAATTTTAATAACAATTTTTTCCCTTAAGAACTGTCACCCAACCCAGTGAATTTAAAACCTAGGTCTAAGCAGAACCTTTGAAAAAAAAAACTATATAGACATGTAACAAGAAAGGGGTAAAGAAAATTCAAACATTAATAATTAAAGTAAAATTTTAATGGAGGATTAATTTATTAAAAGGGTAAATTGTTGTTTATATCTAAACTTGCTAAATCTGAACTTAGAAGAAAAGGGGAAACTTAAGGAAAAGGGGAATGTCTAACATAGTAGGGAATCTAGTCTTTGGAACCTTCTAATTATGAACTCAACTAGGTTTTAAGAAAGACATCAGTCATTTAAGAAATGTAAGGGAATAAATGGACAACGAGGAGCGTTTTTAGGAATTCTTTTAGGTGGGTGAGGGAAATATGCGAATTTAATTAATTAATAAATTGATTTTCTGGTGCAACTAAGGGATTGGGTGACATGTGTACGAGAGAGCTTTATCCTAATTAAATTTAATAAAAAGAATCTAATGAGGGTTTGAGAAACTAATCACTAAGAAAATTCTATATATAAAAAGGATGACGGAGGAGGAGTATGGATCAAGTCTGGTATGCGTAAGGTTACGTTGCCGGAATTTATCTTGACTGAAATTTTCTTGTGGGAGTTGGGATACCCAACTCAGATAACGAGTGGTAGATCGACCTTGCAAGGCGAGTTGGGAGCTAGCATTCTCTGGTATTGTGTGCGTGGACCCTTTGTGGCTCGGGGGGATCAGAGGGAAGAAGAATACCCCTAGCATTGGTTGGGAGGTACTGATGAGGTCTCAACGGTTGGCAAGCAGGACTTGGACGGAGCACGAGTAGGACTTGGATGGAGCGCAAGAGAGGGACAACTGCTTCTGATTCTTTGCCATTGGATATGATATGCATGTGTAAATTTTGTATTGAAAAGGGAGTTATTTTTCTGGATAGGAATATCCACCATGGAAAATCTACGCATGTGTAAATTGCATTTAAAGGATTAATTTAATTTCTGTACATGAATATCTATAATGGAGAATGTTGAATATGAATTTGGACTGCAGTTCTGAAATGTAATCCAGATTGTAGAACCTTCTCATCGTCGTTTCCACGGCCTTGATCGTCAGCATACATGTGTTGTTTATAAGATTATGATCTGTATGATCTATGTGTCCTTTTTATATTAGTATGGCTTCATGATTTGCCCATAGTAGTTTCCACTACATAATATTTGTTTTCTGTAGCACTGCAACAAAGCTCTTGGATTTATTTTCCTATAATTTATTTTAAGCTTGTTGCGCTACAACACAAATGTCTTTTGAACGTCATTTCACTGTGTGATTTTAAGCTTGTTGCGTTGTGATAAAATTGTCTTTGAATACTATTTCACTGCGTGTGTATGGTTTCAATTAAAAAAATTGTTTTTACTGTGCAACGATCACTGCATTTCAGATTTTATATGTAATTTGTGTCGGTTAAATCTTAATCTTGTGTGTTTATGGTTCGGTTAGAAATTAATTTTTACTGCACAACTCCTTATTGCGTTGAGTTTTTCTTGTAATTGTATTGCAGAATTATCTTCTAAACTTGGGTTGTCATAATAGATTTGTTGGAAATATTGTCATTGATGGCAAAGGATGAGACAAAGGAAGAACAAGAGTTTTCATGTAAGAAAATCAGTGTATGGTTGAGTTTTGGATGGGCACGTATGATCGCTGAAGAGGGTCACCGACAGTCATCGGATATGCAGAAGGTACACGAAGGTTAAGCCTCAAAAGAAACGCAGAGAGGGAGAACAGATCTTAGCCATAGGATATGAGAAGAAAACCCGACAGCCGTAGGATCTGAGAAGAAAACCCGACAGCCATCAGATCTGTAAGAGTCGCGCAGGGGTTAAGTCCTACTGTGCAGAGGAGAAATCCCGGACAAGTCATCGGGATATTGGAGAGAGAATCTTAGCCGTTGATCTGGGCAGGACATGCATCAACATTCTGGTGAGGCATCGGGATATTGGCCATCGGGAAATTGGGAATCCCGGTGACAAGTGAGTCGAGACATCGAAAGTCTCGAAATCCCAGAGGAATAGGGACCGTCCATCTGCAAGGACAGGTGGCAAAGGATCGGGCGTCGTCGGAGTTTTTCTCATCGGAGAATCGGGGATCCCAGTGACAAGTGATTTATGCATTGTAAAATCACTATCAGTGAAACCCCGATGAGTGGGGGCTAGCTGTCACCACAGCAAAGCAGGAGGACGGAGGCGTAGTGGAGACCAACTGTCAGCGTAACGGAGCGTCGGGATTTCGACGATCGGGAATCCCGCGGTTGTATGCATTGAGGCATCACAAACCCCGTAGCCCCGATGGGGTAAGGTTGTGGTCACAGAGTAATGGTCATGTGGACCCGAAGCTGAGACAGGAGGGCCAGTGCGTGGAGAAAAGGTGCTTCATCGGAGAATCGAGATTCAGAGTTTCGCGAGTCTCGTAAACAAGTGCATCAAACATCATGAAATCGCGATACGTGATTTCCCGAGAAAGTAGATAGCGCGTGGGCCACCCTGGAGGATAGGTGGTAGGTCAAAGGTCCATTCGGTGGGACACGTTTCAAGAGTACAGAGGAAGTCGAGGATCCGGAAATCACGAATTCGAGAGGCAAAGAAACCGATACATAAGGAATGTCGAAACCCGATTTAAAAGGGGCACGTAGGTTTAATTCAAAATTTAAGGAGGGATCCGAGCAATAGGGATCTGATTTTCGCATTATTGGTTAATTATGCCGAGATCTTAAACCCTAGAAGAAGATTTAAAAAGAGCGATGTGGAGGGCCAGTTTTTGGTCTTCGGGACATCTACAGGTTGTTGAGGCCATTTTTGCAGGCTGCACGAAAGGTTTGAGGAGTGAGGTACCTCGTTGTGGCAGTTGGGTGGCAGATCTACAGTGACTGAGAGTTCTCTGCAGTGGGTTTAGAAACTAGAAGAGCGGAGGCATCATCTCCAGGTTTATTGTCTTGTTTAATATGTGTTTAGGAGATTTTTGTTTTCAGCTGCCTTGCAGTTAGTAGATCTGTGTTTCCTTTAGAGATAATTGCAGTTGTTGTCACTGCCACTGAAAATGGTGTATTAATATAATTTCTGGATACAAGTCTTAACAAGATGCCAGAACTGTCTCTTCTGAAAGAAGATGATGCCCAATGCATAGAACACATGTGAATCTGGGGATGAAACTGCCTAATCCAGTGTGAAAATAGATGAAACGTGATCAGTAGTGAGTCTGAGGGTTAAAGCCTTCAGTAGAAGCATCCTACCAGTAGAAACTGGTGCTATCTTCAGGGGGTTGAATCTCCCTTCCAGGAATGGCTGGTAAACGAGAGAAGGTTGCAGCCTTCTGCAGGTAGAATCCTACGTACTAGTATGAGTCTGCACTAGTACATTGTTGTAAAACGTTTTCTTAATAATAATTATTGAAGACAGAGACAACAACAGCGGTGGTTTTCTCCCGATTTGGGTTTCCACCTT
>SNQJ01S0005192.1:181803-205482 GCA_010110895.2 Picea sitchensis
CCTGAAAAAAATAAAAATAAAAATAATAAATAAAACGCACGATCTTCCTATTGCCATGATTTTATCCTTGGACGCATCAAGGTCACCTGCTCCAGTGATTCCTCCTTAGGCTCTTGCCTCATTTTCCTCTCAAAAAAAATTGTCTTCACTCTCGAGACTGCGTTTTGAAGGAACCAACACTTCATCGCCCTTTTCACAATGTACCAGAAATTGTGATAGCAGAGGCCATCTATGTTGTTGAAGTCGTGGCAGAAGGACGAGGAAATTTGTTTGTTGTTTGAATATTTGGGCACGAGATTTGACAGTAGCAAGAAGGAGATATTCCCCTTTCTTGTTGCATTTTGCATTCCAGGGGATCGTTCTCACCCTACTCTTCATTGTTGTCACTACCCTTTTTAAAACATTGTTGTAAATTCGTTACTTCTGGTCTAATTAAAGTACACGGACAAGTTTAATTGCCGGTGTATGTTCCAGTTCTTACTTTGGATATTTCCGTTTTGAAAATAGTTGCAATCTTCATGTTCTTACTGTGGCTATTTTCGTTTTTAAAACAATTGCGATGTTCCATTTCTTACCGTGGCTATTTCCGCTTTTAAACAGTTGCGATGTTCCAGTTCTTACAGTGGCTATTTATGTTTTTACACAGTTCTTGTTTCCAGATTTTATTCAGTTAATGTTTTTACAGCTAACGATAATTGCTTTATACGAACAAGTGAATTAGGGAAGTAAATAGTCATATTATTGGAGTTATGGCAGGGAATCTATTATTATTGATTATCGCCTTATAACCACTATAATTATTTTTACAACAGTTATATTGTTTCCATGATGATTATTCTGATTATCCCTTCATATTAGTTTAATGAGTCGACAAGGTTTCGTTGAAGTAGGATAACTAATTATGTTTGGAGGTTTTTAGTTTTTTCAGGCATTATAGAAAACGTGCCAACGAAATTCTGTTAAAGATGGTTGAAATCATGTATTTGGTACTGATATAAAATGTTAAAACCTTTACAATACCGTCAATTTGCAATCTCACTAAATAATTTTACCATTACAACAATTAAATTAATATTTTTGGGAATATGACGATGGCCATGTGATTGCCCAGAATCACAAATAAACAGAACCCTCACTATTTATCCAAGTCCGTTACTATTATATTTTCTTCGCTCTGTTGGAAAAAAGGGTGATAATGACAATCACTTCTCCATCTAATTAATCATATTTATATTCACCATTCTAAGACTGTGGAAGGGAGGACTAATTGTAAGTTCTCCAAGCATGCAAAAAGTAGTCATATCCAAAGAGAAGTTTACAGGTCATATTATATTTCAGAATGTGAGGAAGGTGAATTGAATGTATGGGCGCAAAACTTTATGGCATTAGTTGTTAATATGTTGCACAACATTGTGTCAACTGCAACAGTAGGTAGCAAGTCCGTATGAGTTTTAAGACTATCCTCTTTGAATTTTAGTTACTCAGCTATGACAATTATGATTATACACGAAGTCTCTTTTACATAAATAAATACTCACTTGTTACCTGCAATGCAACTTTCTGTTACATATTTGAATTGCTCATTTCTTAATTGCTCAACTAAATGTTGAGTTTCTTTTTAGTTCATTGTATTTGGAAAAAAAATCTTGTTCTGGTCACCGATGGTTGAATTTGTAATATTGAGCTCTCACATTATGAAGAATAGTACATCTACTAGATTTCATTACTAAAATTCTAAATTTTCATATTAAATGTTAAAATTGTACATGTCTTACAACACTTAATGTCATATCGAGAGGATCGTTACAGAATAGTCCTAGGATAGTAAAATGCTAATAAGATACTTCTATATAGTTGCAATTTAACTCTGTTTTGTGTGTAGATTTACTTGTGCCTTGTTTGGCTTGATTGAACAGAGTGCTCTCATTATAGTTTTTGTTTAATGTGTGACAATGCTAGTTGGATTTCAGGTAGCATTGGGTTTTATGTTTGGTTGAAGGTTTAGAGTTATTTACATTGCGCTTGGGTTCCTAGTGTGCTTGTTGCAATTTGGCAATATGATTCCTAAAATAGGATCATTGCACGCGTTGATCGATAAGAGCATAGGATAACCTGGCTTGGGTCATAAGCCTCCCGATGAGGATGTTGTTGTTCATTGTAATTGATGTTTTTACATTGTTATGTAGAGTTTTAACATGATTGGGTTCTTCCTCGCCATAAGGGTTCTAGTCACTTGTGTCGTCGATGTTGGTTGCGTGTGTATGATCTTGATGTTGTCTTTGACTTAGTCAGTTTGGACTTGTCATGTCAGGTGGGATGTAGACACCTCGTTGTTCCTCAGAATAGTCGCCATCCTTGAGACCTTAAATGGTCAAAATCATTGGAAACCTGGGCTTGAGCATTGCTTATGTGTCCTAGGGATCCTAACCATTGCAGGGTAGGACGTGCGAGCAATCGTTCTTTTTCTTGCCTGATTGCATGTGCATTGTTGTTTCAAGCCGCTTGATGTGCTAGTATGTTATGTTGTTATGTGTATGTGCTATTTGAATATCATCGTTGTGTTCCTCGTCAAGTTTTGATGCTTGATTATGTTATTGACGTTACCTTCCTTTCTTTTAAAAAATAAAAAATAAAAATTCGTACTTGTTCGCATCGTTGTGTCGTAACAACGGGGTTCGTTACATGATTAGTAGTTCTTACGGCCTGTCCTTGTATAGGGAAAAGGTCAATTCAACCCTATCCATGTACAGGGACATGCCCAAATTCGACCATAATCATATGTACATGGATAGGCCCAAATTCGACCATGTCTATGTACATGGACAAGCCCGAATTGGCCTATCCATATGTCTAAATCCTAAAGAATAGGCCTAGAATCCTTTATATAACCCAAGTAAAAAACCTAAATCATATGCCCAATCCTCATATGACCAATCCCAGCTAGAAAATGGGTGCCTCTAGTCTAGAAGAATTCCCAAGTAAAAGAGGAAAATAGGCATCAAAATCACAATGTTCACAAAATTAAGAGACTATGCCAGTTCCCAACTTTGAAACAAGTTGCACACTAAGAAGCATTTGAGTAATGCTAGAGAGGAAATTTTTTGTTTAATTTTTCTTGGGAGCACTCTTTCAAAATACATGTTATTGGCACAAGAGATAGAGGAATGTAGAAGGGAAATAAAAGTAGCTAAATACTATTGAGGGGATATTGTAGCAGAGAGTGTTTCAAGTCCATCTGTTTTTGAAGACTAATATTTAACCTCCACTTCTCCAAGACATCTTCCTTGGGAAATATTTTTTTAACACAGTCCATTATTTCCAAGTGTTGTTAATTGTTACTGTGAACAGTAATTGGTTGGCCAATGGTTAATGATAGATTTATTAAATTGTTTGTTTTAGTCTATTCTGAAACTATTAGAAGTTCCAGAAACTGGATCTTTTTTCTTTTAATCAGGGATTACTTGGCCAAGCTCTCTTATCAATTGTTGACTAGAGAGGTTTGGAAATGTTTTTGGCACCCCAAAGGTTTCACCTCAAATTCTCCAGATTGATAAAACTATTCTTTGGTGTCATATAATGTAATCATTTCCAAAATTGTGATCAAATTTTATCAAAGATGGATATTGAATTCTCTCTTTTTTGTGCTTTTCAAGTCTTGGAGATTTGTATGTTGTCTTAGAATACATATAGGGCAGAATGTATCTATTTTTTGTTTCATTCAACCTAGTTACACGAGTATTATTCTGAATTTACATCTTGGTATGTGTTTCAGGTTGATTTTGAGATTATAAGGTACACACAATAATTATATGATCCAAATCACTATATGAGTAGTTTCTAGATTTTTCACAGTCGAATACATAGAAAAATGAAAGTAAGAGAATCATTTTGAATTCATTCAAGTAATTAATACAAGGTATTGCACATATTGCGTTATTTGCCACTCTTTATCAAATTCAACCATTAGGTGAGTGATTGTGAGAATATGTATTACACCTCAGAATGATCAGAGGTCTGTCCCTGTACATGGACATGGTCAAATTCGGCCTTGTCCACCTCCTAAAACACAAAACATGTAAATAAATGAAATTTTAATTAATTGGGGAATAGGTTAAGAATTAGCTGGAACCTGAACATGAAAATATTTAAATATAAAAAAAGTGTAACATGTAGAAGATAATCTATATTTTTGTAAACTATAGAAGGTAATTTTTAAGATAATCTATGTGTAGCATGTTAAAATTTAAGGGAAAAAAATATAGCTAGCTAAAACAGAAATATTTATTTTAATTTATAAACATTAGCTACTTGTGTGTTACAATCAACAAGACATTAAAACTTTTGATCCATAATCTGGTAGCATAAAAACAATAACTGACAAAACATTTACTTAGCTGAAACAAGAAATTAAGAGACTATGCCAGCTCTCGAATTTGAAACAAGTTGCACACTAAGAAGCATTCGACTAATGTTAGAGAGAAAATTTGTTGTTTAATTGTTCTTGGGACCACTCTTTCAAAATACATGTTATTGGCACAAGAGATAAATGAATGTAGAAGGGAAATAAAAGTAGCTAAATACTATTGAGGGGATATTACAACAGAGAGTGTTTCAAGTCCATCTGTTTTTGAAGACTAAGATTTAACCTCCACTTCACCAAGACATCTTCCTTGGGAAATATTTTTTAAACACGGTCCATTATTTCCAAGTGTTGTTAATTGTTACTGTGAACACTAATTGGTTGGCCAATGGTTAATGACACATCTATTAAATTGTTTGTTTTAGTCTATTCTGAAACTATTAGAAGTTCGAGAAACTGAATCATTTTTCTTTTAATCATGATTTACTTGGCCAAGATCTCTTATTAGTTGTTGACTAGAGAGGTTTGGCAATATTTTTGGCACCCCAAAGGTTTCACCTCAAATTCTCCAGATTGATAAAACTGTTGTCTGACGTCATATAATGTAATCATTTCCAAAATTGGAACCAAATTTTATCACAGATAGATATTGAATTCTCTCTTTGTTGTGCTTTTCAAGTCTTAGAGATTTGTATGTTGTCTTAGAATATAGAAATGGAATAATGTATCTATTTTCTGTTTCATTCAACCCAGTTACACAAGTATTATTCTAAATTTACATCTTGGGATGTGTTTCACGTTGATTTTGAGATTATAAAGTACACATAATAATTATATGATCCAAGTAACTATATGAGTGGTTTCTATATTTTTCACAGACGAATACATAGAAAATTGAAAATAAGAGAATCAATTTTTAAGCCATTCAAGTAATTAATACAAGATCTTGCACGTATTGCATTATTTTCCACTCTTTATCAAACTCAACCGTTAGGTGAGTGATTGTGATAATCTTTATTACATTTAAGAATGATCGGAGGCATGTCCCTGTACATGGAAAGACCTAAATTCGAGCATGTCCATGTATAGGGACATGCCTGAATTCGACCATGTCCATGTACAAGGACAAGCCTGAATTCGGGCCTGTCCCTATACATGGTAATCTTGACTACATGAAGCAACTTTTCCTTTTTAATATTGAAGGAAGCCACTCTTTTTTAATATGAACTATTATTCTATATATTAATTAAATGTTTTCAAAATTCTTACTACATAATTAATCATAATTTTATAGTTTAAATGTTTTCAAAATTCTTACAACTTAATTAATCATAATTTTTACAAATTATTCTTATTCAAACATAGGCTAGATTCCCTTAACTAGACTTTAATTACAGCTTGGTATAGTGTCCAAACACCATATATAACCTTTGTTACATAGACTCCTTTAACTTGCATATACATTTTCCCATGACTGGAATTAAGAGTCGTATTGTATTACAAATTGGTATAAATTTATAAAGAGTTTTAATTCAAAATTTTGATATCATTTTTGGAATGCAAACAAGTTAGATTACAAAATTTTTTATTTTTTCATTTTTCATAAGCTAATTCGGCCATGTCCATGTACAGGGACAGTTCAGGGATGATTTTAAGGATGGAAATTTATTTTTAAATGTAGAAACCTTGGAGAATCCTACTAATCCGTCATATGCCAACTATAAATGATTGGCGATATTTTTGTAAAAATATTCAAATTTCTAAGGATTTTATATAGTTTTTATAAATTTTTGGCGATTTTTAAGGTAAAATAATTTTATCCTATAGAATTTGGGCGAATCATTTTTAAAATATCGAATCTCGTTTTTGGAAAAACCATGGAAAATTAGCCCATGAGCAAAATTTAGCCCCTAAAATCATCCCTAAGGGACATGCTCGATTTCATGCATATCCATGTACATGGATAGGGCCGGATTCGAGTTTGTTCCTATACAGGGATAGGCTTGAATTCGAATCTGTCCCTATACGTGGAGAAGGCCGAAGTCGGGCATGTCCCTATACATGGACAGGGCTGAATTCGGCCATGTCCACCTCCTAAAACACAAAACATGTAAATAAATAAAAATTTAATTAATTGGGAAATAGGTTAAGAATTACCTGGGAAATAGGTTAAGAATTACCTGGAACCAACAACAACGAACAACAACCAGTGGCAACGAAAAACAACCAGGAATCAACAAAAATAAAACAACAACAACGACCGCCAACAAAAACCACCAGCAACAACCGCCAACACCAATGACCGCCAACAGCAATGACTGCTAGCACCAACCAACAACTGCCACCAACCAACAACAACCACCAACTAAGAGTTCGGAAAAGTGTAAAGAGATCGATGTGTAGGGGATATATAAAACAATTTTCAGCCGAAAGGTTTTTTCGGATGAAACCTATTTTTGACCGAAACTATGTCACCGGGGAAAAATCCGATTGACTTCTTTCGGCCAAAAAAATGTTTGGCCAAAAAGATGTTACAATCCATTCAGATAATATGGTATACGATAGTCGATGTCATCGTCACAATACCATTTGATTTGACATCTAAAGGTTCGGCCGAAAAGAGGTGTCTTTCGACCGAAATAATTATTAGTTCGACCGAAAAATTGTCACTAGGAATTTTGAAGACCTGATTCTCACAAAAGTGTTACCCACCTTCATGATTTTTATCTTACTCAATAGCAATAACCATGACTTAGTAAATAATAAGCAGTGCCATTAATGATGATGAAAGTAATAAACAATCTCTTTCATGAATTTAAATTGACTATGCAAATAATAAATATTGACATTGTTTTTTTTTTCTTATAATGGTTTTGCAAATAATAAGCAATGATATTTTTTTTTGCTTGGAGTGATTTGCTAAAAACATTTTTTCTTTCCTAGAGTGATTTTACTTAGAACAATTTTTTTTTATGAGAGATGGATTTGGGACAACATAGATCATATTGATTTTTTTTTACTTAAAATGATTTTACTAAAAACCTTTTTTTTTTTTTTTCTTATAATGATTTTACCAAAAAAGGGTTTCCTCCATGAAAAAGTTTTTAAGAGGTGGATTTTGAACAACACAAACCATACAATACCCAAGAAAAAACTTGTATCAAAAGGGTATCATGTAGTTACTATCCACCTTACTTTCTTCATTCTTCTCTTTATTGCCTTCTGTTATAATCATCATGATATTCACTTGCCTTCATAAAATAACAATTCACTTTTCAAATGTTGCATGTGGAATGATGTACCAATTTTTTTTTTAAAGAAACCTTTATTCAATGAATGATGACTATTCATTGAATGTTGCACCTCTTTCCAATAGCCCATCAACTCTTTCCAGCAATGTTTCCTTTCATTGTTTAATGTTGGTTGTTCATTGCATATGATCCTACATGCACCTTAAATTCATGGTTTTGGGGGCTATCTTCATTTGTTCATGTGCCAGATCTCGAATCCTTATACCACCTTTCATATAACCCAACACTCTATACATGATATCAAGAAACATATTCAATAAAGAAGATGAAGAATTGATTTATTTGGTTGGTTGTATCATCTTGCATACATTCCTCAACAATTCACTTCATCTCTCTTGGGTCATACACTTCTCAATTCATCACTTTTGTCAACATTGATATCGTCATCATTTTCTTGTTTAACCTTGGTAAATATATCAACCTTTTCTTACCATCACCACCATTATCTTTTGAGCTCTCTAATATCTTCAAGGCTTTCATTTGGCTTGAGATTCACTTAATTCTCTATCATAGTCTCTTCATTTTTAAGGTGGTTGAACTTAAACTTGATAGGATTATAGTCATGCAACATATTAAAAAAACTTATTTTCCTCTTACTTTTACAACAAAGATATGCTTCACTAATGATCTTTGCAGGATTAACATAATAGATGAAAATCAATAAAATATTGTATTTACAAAACAACATTTGACCCTTAATTGTAGTTCTTTTTGCGATCAATTGATTTTACAAATTTGCATTGTAGATTTATATGTAGATCACAATAGACTACAAAGGATTTATTATAATTGTAGTTGCATAACCTCTTTAAATAGCCTTCAAATCATCCTTTCGGTGGCCACATGTATTTCTCTTTCTCAGTTGGGCAATTGCTAGTAGTAAACTTTTAACAACAAAGGAGATAGAATGGAGCCACAACAACTAATCAACAACTCATGACCTTAGTTGGCACAACCCTAGATTACCAAAAATGGTGTCTTTTCTTAAACAAATAGATCAACATGAGGTGGACACATTTATTAGTCTATACATCAACAAAATTGTTGGAAGAAATTCCTTGCATATTGTCAACACTAGATCTATGCTTACTTCTCAACAAACTTTATAATTGCTAGATTTAGAACAACTTCAAACTACCTATTACAAAACATTATCATGGCTCTCTTTTGCAACTCCAATATCATTGTTTTTAGGATAATTGAGCATTTTTTTCCACAATATCAATTTCTCCTCTCAAAGTAGCATCACCGCATCATTGAATAGTCATCCCGAAAACTCAAAAACTTTAGTGACTTAACAACTTCAACAATATGGGAAACTAAGCTCCCATATCTCTTCTCCATGTAGCATGTTGACTACTATTCTTCTACCCACTGTCTAAGTTAATATTGACCCAGGGTTCATGTCTTTCGGGTTTCCAACAAAGCCTCTAAAATTATCAGCCCTCCTGGTGAACCAGAAAGCAACACAACACACAAAATGCGTTGCACAGTCTCACCCGAGATAGCTTTAATGGGTGGCTATAAGACTCGTGTGTTTACAACCTAGGATTGAGTATGAGATGTGAGAGATGAATATTGAACCATTACTATAACTTATAAATTCCACATATTGTTCTTCATGACTATGCAATAACTCCAACAGCTTATTCCCTCAATATCACAATAGTAATTAAACAGGAAATATAATAACTCACTCATTCAACATAATAACAACTACTGAAGACAATAAAGATATACATGCATTCATCACATAACACTGGTGTTACCATGGTTCACCCCCTCCTGGGCTACGTCCACAAAGATTTGGCTCTTGGCTCTTTTATTATGTTATTTCTATATCTACAACGTTGCGCGCTTTACAATCCTCCATAGTCAGGTAAGATCTATATGAGGTGGACTAGATCGCACCAGGCTCCCCAACCTGTGATCTCACCCTCAAGATCTACCTTCCTACGTCCTTTCTAGCTCACCAACTTACACAAAAATAGGTCATACAGTAAAAACCCTTACATATCGCATCCACTCTTACGTAACTATTATCGCAACAATAATCCAAACAATACAAAAACCCTAACCCTCTATAATATCTCGGTATCTATATTTATACATTTCTGGCTCTTCATCCATTACAATACCTTACCAAAACCCTAACCCTACTGTCATTAGGTCTTCCTCCCATGTGTGTGTGTTGTTCTTCCTTCCAATTGTTGTCTTCCTTGCATGCACATGTGTTGTGCTTCCTTCCAGCTGTCACTTTCCTCATGCATGCGTTCTTTCTCCAAAAACACCTTGCTTTTCCGCTTTGGCCTGCCTCCAACATAGCATGACCACGTCTTTGGACAATCATCTTGAAAGCTCAACAACTTCAGTGACTTGACAATTTCAACAATAGAGGAAAGTAGTTCCCACTCCAAATGTTAACTTTAAGATTTAGTAATAAAAGCACTCAAACACATATTAAGAAAGGGACAATGGGAGTTTACATTCAATAATATCATGAAGGGAAAATTCTTAGCAATCTTTCATTACTCATGTGTGTTTCTATTATACAATAGGTCCCTTCACATAAAATAAGTGACTATAATAATATATCATAGCAAGACATTCAATTCATCCATTACCATAAATATCTCTAATAATATCTTCCTAAATCTCTTAATCGATTCCATAAATCATCAATCCTAACTTCTCCCATTGTTCTCATGTTTGATTCATACATAAAGATTATGTGTGGTCTACATCATTACAATACAATCATATAATTTATACATTATTTATCACATGTAGGAATTAATTCTTCACTTCATACACCATAATCATGCAAAACACATTAACTCATGAAACAAATCCACAATGAAAAGAAAATCCATGATCCACTCAAACAACTAGATTGATGACATCAAAGATTGCCCAATTTTCAAGTATATATACAATTGTGGATAGGTCACAAAATAAAATGAGTGAATTAATGTAAAAACATGAGTGAAGCATATCATCCTATATATCAAACCCATGTCATCAACCATCCTAGAAATAAAGAATATTCATTTATTTGAATTAGTTCAATAAGAAACGAAACATTCAAAAAATAAGAAATATAAAGATGTAAACAAAATAGAGAAATTGATTCCCATTTACAAATGTAGTTGTACATGAGGTATAAGAATTTGCAATCCACATAAGTCCCCAAGGTGATATGCAATTAAAAAATTTGTAAATCAAAATATTTGTTATCTTTAGTGCATGCTATGAATTATCAACCACAATTTTCCATGCTTGAGAAGTTGGAGTCCAACCAACATTTTCCATGCTTGAGAAACATAAGCTTTGGTTGATATTGTGAGAATATTAATATATAATTATGAAATTTTTGAATGAGTAAAACCATGTAATGGATTTCCAATTTAAACATAGTAGTTATTGAGTGAAGTGTAGGGTAAATTAACATTGGTATTAATCTCGTGTGATCAATTTTTTGTTTATATTAGAAAATTGAGATTTAAGTGACTATAATAACACAAATCTATCATAGAAATTAAAAAAAATGTAAATCAAGGGAAATAACAACATTCATTTACTATATTGGAGATGATTATTGCAACCTAAATGTCAGTAATGCAATTCCTAAACATCAAACTTGTCCTAAAGAAACACACATAATGAATCAAATCCAATCGAGGAAAGTTTAATTCAACTCCCCAAAAATGAATTTTATAACACACCAAGAAACCATAAGAAACCCAATTCAAAACTAAGCCCATATGACCCAAATTCAATAGATTCCAAACATGTTACCATAAATTTAAGCTTTAAAATTCTCATTAAAATACCCCTGTGGCATCAATGGTGTATGGATTGGGTACTCATCTCCTTGAAGGCATATGAAATTGAGAGAATGTGAGGAAAATCCACTTTATAAAAAGTAAGAATAAAATCTATTTTGGACGAAACACAATTCATTCTCCTTTTCTGAAATAAAAATAAACTCTATTTTGAAGGAAAGACAATTCATCTTATTCTATACATTTAACTAATTTATATATGTAAATATAGTATATGTTCTCATTTTATGTTAAATGTGATATATTATTTTATTTTTAAATCATTTTCTAAAAAATACCATTTCATCATTAATGAATTAGTAAAAAATATTTGAACCAGTATATAAAATATTTCTATACACATAGTAAATACATTGCAGTGAATAATTTTCATAATATTGCATTTTCAAATATGTGAAACACATAAATTTATAAAAATTATAATTAAAAAAAAAAAAAAACTGCTAAATCTTTATTTTCAATGCTAAATTAAATTTATATCTTTAATTACAAACATTTAGTTTTATATTTTTGCACAGAAACCTTTAGACCTCTTTTCTATTGAATAGCTTAGCTTATTATTGTGTATAAATTTTGACAGGATTCCATTTCAAAAAAATTGAAACTAAACTTGAAACCCAAACCCTGAACGTGGTGAACTTGGTATAAAGATTTTTTGAAGCTGTCATTTCATGTTATCATCTTCCCACATTATGGAATTAAGATGCTTCAAATTTTTGAGCTCTCCAATCTTAGATGGGAATGATTCTAGAGATGTACACCATAAAAGATGCAAAAAATGAAGTCTAGAAAGATGGCATATCTCTTCAGGCAAATCTTTGATGGGAAGGAAGCTTAATGACAGAAACTCGAGCATTCTTAGTTGCCCAATTGACGTTGGGATTGAAGTTATTTCGGTGCAGCCGGACAGATTGAGAACCCTGAGAGAGAAATTCTAACGGAAGCTCTTTCAAATATTCATTGCCTTCTAAGCTGAGACTCGCAAGCTTTGGGCATCTCAACTCAGTGGGTCGATCTTCTATAAAATTATTGGCTACTGATATCCTCCTGCAATTCTCATCGTTAACCTCTGGGAAATTCTGCTGATGTCGACTTGCCATGAATAAACAGTTCTCCTCTTTCTGCCCAATGTAGACCGCCATGTCACGAATGCAATTGTGAACTCTTAGTGTATAAAAATATATATACAGTCTCAACAATGATAGTATGGGATAATGGTTTTTTTGAGATATTATATATTATAAAATAGGTTTTTGGTCTTGGATTAAGATTTAAAATTCTTTTTATTAGTTTATTTTCTTCAAACTTAAGGAAACATGTTAAAAACTCAAGATCTAGAAGTATTTGGTAAGAACAAAAGTATGTCCCTTGTCAACCAATAAATTATTTTAGGTGATGTGATTATATTTTAATAACACTATTGAAATATTTCACATATTAGAATATTAGTAAATGATAGTTCTCCTCACTATCAATTAACCAAACAATTATGATAGGTTTCACTACTTTTATTTTTAATAATAATAATAATAATAATAATAATAAAATGATTAAAATAAATAAATTTTCTAGAGAAATATGATTTATTAAAACGTTTAATTATATTTTGAATTAATTTGTGAGAAGAAGAAAAATGTTTTTTAAATATTATTATATAAATTTTTATAATTGTTTTTTCAATTAAGATGGAATGTTATGAGAGTTACATTAATTGTTTGTAAGATAAATTATATATCTTCAAAAACCCTTTATATTTTTCCCATTATCCTTTAATTACTTTGGCAAACATTAAACTAGTGCATAAACATATAGGCATGTAATACAAACAACAATGATATTTGTAAAGGCCCAATTGTATTACTTTATTAAACATAGCATGTATAGATTTATGTTCAAACATAGAAGAAACTACAATTTTGTGACCTCCCCTATGAGAAAAGAGAATCACAGGGGTAGAGTAGTGATCAAGGATGCAAATTTTAATTGTGTAAGTGACAAAGAATACACTGTGTGCCTCTCTTTCTTTGGATGAGACATATGTATTATCTTTNATTTTGAATTAATTTGTGAGAAGAAGAAAAATGTTTTTTAAATATTATTATATAAATTTTTATAATTGTTTTTTCAATTAAGATGGAATGTTATGAGAGTTACATTAATTGTTTGTAAGATAAATTATATATCTTCAAAAACCCTTTATATTTTTCCCATTATCCTTTAATTACTTTGGCAAACATTAAACTAGTGCATAAACATATAGGCATGTAATACAAACAACAATGATATTTGTAAAGGCCCAATTGTATTACTTTATTAAACATAGCATGTATAGATTTATGTTCAAACATAGAAGAAACTACAATTTTGTGACCTCCCCTATGAGAAAAGAGAATCACAGGGGTAGAGTAGTGATCAAGGATGCAAATTTTAATTGTGTAAGTGACAAAGAATACACTGTGTGCCTCTCTTTCTTTGGATGAGACATATGTATTATCTTTGTTGGTGCAATGTGCATTCCTTCTATAGTTGTGGTGCATGACATTGTAGTGAAGGTGTGTTGTTTGGATGGTGCTTGGATGTTGAAGTATGCAGTGTGTATCTTACTATGTTATGCATCAATACATCAACGATAAAGACATTGCAAGGTCACTTGCCATTGATGAAGGTGTGTGGAGTAGTTTTCGAAAGTACTCAACTTTCATTGTCTATTCATTTAGGTATGGATTCAAAGATTTAATAGGGGTAAAACTCGAGGGTGTTTCATTTTTTTCTAATGGTTGTTTTCCAAAATCAATTACATATTTCATCAATCTTTTGTCACCAATAATGTCTAGTGTCAAAGTCTGCTCTTGCATTTCATGAACTATCAAAACCCTCCAAAAAAAAATGTAAAAACAATGTACAATTAGCACTTTAATTATTGATCACATATTGGGTAGTTTAAAATATGGTTAATCTATGTGATGTATGTGATTTGGAATGGGACATGGTAGAGGAAAAAGAAAGAGAACAGTTATTTATAATATAAGTAAATTTGAGCAATGAAAGCAAGTAGTTTGAAGGCACACTTGTTATTTTGGATAGATCTACAAATGAAGTTGTTTAGTTGAGCCAAGGATCCATTTTCCACTTGAGATGATGTGAAATAACATATGAGCATTGAAGCAAATAAGCTTTGAAATGCATTGCTTCCATTATATAGTAGTATAGAATAATGATCTTCCAATGTTGATTTGAAGTCTAGATATTTTTGAATGGAGCTGCAAAAAATATCTCCATTTTCAATCCCTATAATAAAATTTGTTGTTAAATAAAACATTGTTGTGTCAATGTATTAGGAAAAATATAATGAATATGAATGGAATTTAAGAATACATATGTGAGAAAAACAATAAATATATATGTTGAAGTATCAAATGTGACTATTAAAACAACAATAATTTATGTAATTATAAAAAAATTTAACAAAGTATATGAATTTTTTTTAATTTAACAAAGTTTATGAATGACATTGTGTGACTATTAAAACAACAATAATTTATGTAATTATAAAAAAATTTAACAAAGTATATGAATTTTTTTTAATTTAACAAAGTTTATGAATGACATTGTGTGAAAAGAAAAGTAAAACAAAAAATTGTAAGTATATTTGAATCCTTAAAGAAAATAATTTGTAATTTGATACCATGTTTAACATTTGTGTCATGTTAAAAATAATACAACTTTAAAAGTTTGCTAAGAAATTGAGATGAAAGGAACTAGTAAGCCTCTAGGTTTAATGGAACCTGTGTTGATATTAAAGCAACACTCACGGTCGGTTGGTCTCAAGACAAATGTAAAAGCAATCACGTAAATTAATTTTAGTATTGTAACATTAGTCATATCTGTTGGTCTCGAAAAGTAAAAGCAATCAAATAAAATAAAGTAGCTCAAAGATTATACTATCCACTAAGTGGACTTGGAATATCAGGAAAAGACCAAGAATAATGAGAAAACGAATAAGAATATGTGTATAATATGGAAAATGTAAGAAAGGAGAAAGAAGAATGACAATGGAAAATGTAAAAATGTAACATCAGGAAAGAAGAATATGGAAAATGTATAAAGTGACTAATAAGAAGATTGAATGGAAAAAATTAAAGAATAAGAATGAATTTTATTGAATATGATTAATAAAAAGGAGTAAGAATAATTATATATATAATGACAAGGTAGAAAAGAATAAAAATATAGTTATAAAAAAAATAAGGGAATTTTCTAATTATATTCATAAAAGAATAAAAGGATGAAGAAAAGAAAAGAACAAGAATAAATATAAAATGGACAAAGTAGAAAATAATAAGAATATATATAAAATGAATAAAGTAGAAAATAATAAGAATATATTTATATAAGAATGTGAAATGATGTATAAAAAAGAAAAGAATAAAAATATATATAAATCGGGGTTGAAGATGAAAAGCACTTTTTCTTAGAGTGCATGACTAATACCCAAATTAGATATCTTTCATAATACCCACCTTCCTAACCTTCTAAGTCATCAAAACTATAGTGATTTTGGAACACATCTCCTAATGTTTTTTAAGAAATTTAATTATAATGGACCAATTTTGATCATAATATATATACATATGATCCAAGTGGATATCAGTGGCCACCCACCTATTTCATTGGCTCAAAATACAGTTTTCCACCTTGGAATTTTTTCTATAGTTTTTCGGGTCCCAAACTTTCGGGGTCGTTTTGAGGCCCTAAACGACGCTTTTTGGACGTTTGGGGGCCTAGGCAATAGTCAAAGGCTATAAGCGATGCTTTTTGAACATTTGGGGGCCTAGGAAGTAGTCAAAGGCTATAGTCTAGGCCCTATCGAAACACATTTTTTTGGGCTAGACCTTTCCAACCAGTTATCATGCACCTCAAACATAGATCGTATGCAAAAGTTATGCCCTCAGAAAGTTGACATATCAACTACCCCCATCAAGGCCCGCAAACCTTTTGGAGTTTCATCTTCTGGGGTTAGGGTTTTGGATTTTCTTTATGTTGAAAAGGCCTTGGGAGCCTCATTGTAAACATAATCATCTTCTTGTGAATGAGCATAGCCGTCACATCTCTTCTCATTGATAAATTTCCACCATTCTAGCGAGTCCATTCACTCTGTATTTTTACAGTTTATGTACATTTCCCTCATTAATAGAAATTGTATATTAGTGTATCTCTATGTTTCCTGCAATATTTTTGTGTATTTCATTATTAGATCTCCACCTTCATTTTGTTCTCAAAATAATCCAGATCAACATTATCATCACACACACATATAAAAATTATATATATATATATATAGATAGATAGATAGATAGATAGATAGATGAGAAGTGCATTTGGAAGAATATTTAAAAAATCATAGTCATATCTAAATTTGGAAGAATATTTAAAAAATCATAGTCATATCTAATAAGTGGATTTGGAAGAACATTTAAAAAATCAAAGACAAAATAAGAATATATTTATTAAAGAATAAGTGGCTTGGAAAAAGATGAATGAAACACGAATATATATATATATATATATATGAAAGAGTTGAGCATAGAGCCGAAGGGCAGTTTCTCATCTACTTTGCTATGGAAACACGTTAATGGGAAAATCGGAGCAGTGGCTTGGTCGTCGGGCTTTGGAAAGGTGAAAAGGGTAGGATTTGTTTTAAAATATAGAGTGAAAGACTAGTCTAAAGAACCAAGGGCTAGGCTTCGAGGGTCCCGAGATAATGGATGACATGTGAACTAGTTGATGCCTTAGATCTATTAGGGTTTAATTTTGTAGGATTGTGCAGAGATCTGTTTGAATGAATGGCGTTGAAATTGATTATTCTGAGGACGGAAGGGATACAAAGGATATTTTCCTATTCAAATGGATGACATCAAAATTGATTATTCCGAGGATGGAAGGGATATAGAGTATATTTTCCTCACGGATGAGGAATTTATCTGTATCCAAAAGCTCAAAAAGGCGGTTGATCTAGATGACATGGAACCGTTGGATGTGGCAGGGGAAGCCAATCCAAAGGGATCCTTCCCTGGGTCGATTGCACATTCATTACATGGCATCGAGAGAAACCCAGAAGTTTCATCAACAAGTCGTCCTCACGATCCTCATCGATCCTTGATATCGAGGGACTCACAAGCCTTTTCCCGTTCACCACCTTTGCATGTTTTATGCATGTCGTCGGAGGCAAATAAACTTAGTGGAAGTTCTAATAGAAGGCCTAACAGCTCGAGGAGTTCTACAACAAAAACAATGTTGAAGATCAAAAAAAAAAAATTGAGTGTTGGAAAGTTAAAAAAAAGCGTTGTAGGATGGTAGTGGGCACATATGTTGAGATTGGAGCCATCCCGGACCTCTTAGGGAAAATAACAGTTGACTAGTTTTGTGGGAAATTTGTTTCATCATCTTCTCCAAAGGATTGGTTGGATGTAAATTGGACCAAGCTTCTAAGATATGGCCAAGAGTTTCATACTTTAGCGCATGGGTGGATTATCTTTAAATTAAAAAATAAGGAGGATTTGTCAAATATTTTTGATAGGGTATGGGTTGGGAGCCCTCAAGTTTAGTTCTTAAAGAGTGAGCAATCTCTTTTGACCCATCTAGAGACAATCTCTCTCCAACGAAAGTATGGGAGATTCTCCCAAACCTCCCATTAGTGTATTGGGAAGAAAGGATTCTCGTGTCCATTAGAAACAAGATTGGGAAGTTCATAAGTTGTGAGCCAGGTTGGAGTCAAAGACGGATAGGAGATAGGCTTGGGTGCATATCGAGGTAGATTTGAGGGAGGGTATTTTTTATGAGATCGAATTGGTGTGGGGTGGTTTCACCTAGATGAAAAAAATAGACTTCTAGCATGTTCCATTTAGATGCTCCAGTTCTGATAAGGTTGAGCATCTTTAGGCATAGTGTAGGTGGCCTCTGTCACACTTTCCCCTTTTTCAAAGAACTTGGAAGCGAAAAATATCATCGATGGAGTCTTCCAATGAAAAGGTGCAAACCTCTTCAAAGAAGGGAAATAATGGTTTCAAGAAAGAAGGTATCGAGACAACATGTGTCCCTTCACCCTTGACTCATCAGGGTTTGTCCATGGGTAAGCCTCACTCTAATGATGTTTCAATTTTTTTCTCAAAATTTATCTGATGTTCCCGTTGTTGGGAAGATCCCCATTCCTCCCATGCATGTATACAAAGTTTTCTCCTCCCCCATAAAAATACCTAAGGGCATGAGGGTAGTTTCTCCTTCATTGGGGACTAAAAGATCCTTTGGCAAGGTGGACCCTTTCCCTTCCTCCCCTCGATGTAAGTCTCCTCACTCTAAAGGCTCCCCCTCCTCATCTTCCATCCCCTCAAAGGACTCTTCTTCCGAACAATGCTCCAAGTCCTCCATAAAATCAAATTATTTGTTACATTCAAGGGTAAAAAAGGGATCTGAGGATGTCTTTTCAGGTGTTTTGGTTATGGAAAATATTTATGTGGGGCATGCAGGTAGAAAGTCTTTGATTTATTTAGCTCAAATCCAGGTAATGAAAGAAATTAGATTTGAAAAAAAATCAACTATAGTTCGGGCCCTTAGAGCAGGGAAAGCCAAGGGAAGGGTCTCAAATGATTATGTTTTTATTCAATGCATGTGGGGTTGGGGGTGCCTAAAAAATCATTTCCCTCAAAATGCTTGTGCATGTATGTAGGACAAATTTTATAATGATACAAGAAACTATGTGCAATGGTGAAAAATAAATCGAGTTGTTTCAAAGTTGGCTAAAAGATTGGTTCTTTAGATATGTTGATTTCGTGGGTCTCTCTAGAAGGATTCTTTCATCCTGGAGCCCTCGGTTCAGGGCTCTCTCATCCTCCTAGATTCCTTCTAGAATTTTTTTCAATGTGTCAGATTGTTTTCTCAACCATTCCTTCAGAATGATCAATGTGTATTTTTTGTATGCCAATAGGGTTCAATTTTGGAATGGGGTGAGTAGCTCAGGAACTCTAAATTCTCCCGATATTATCTTAGATGGGGACCTAAATTTGACTCTTTCTTTAAGGGAGGTCTGGAGTTCTTATCCTCAACAAGACCCCCAAGAACTCTTTTTTTCTCACTGCATAGACAAAAACAATTTGATTGATTTGGAACCCCTTAAATTGACCCAAACATGGTGAAATGGAAGAAAAGTTTCAACACAGGTGGTTAAACATATTAATAGATTCCTCATTTATTAGGAGTTGATTAATAACCCGTGGTATTTCAAATCAAGGTCTCTCGTTGGGGGTATCTCTAATTATATGCCAATACTATTGGAGATAAACAAAAAAAGGTCTAGGCCACCTTCTCCAATGAAGTTCAATCATGCCTGGCTCATGGAGGAGGATTATAAAAGGTTGATTTTGCCTACATAGAGGCCCCTAGTGGAAGATTATGACCATTCCTTTATGTAGTAGTTTTCAGACAATATTGCAAAAATTAAAAAGGTCTCCACTTCATGGGAAAAATATTTTAATGTGAAATCGGCCTCTCTCCTGGCAAAGGTGGAATCACAGTTTGGGGTGTTGTTGATAGATAGGAAGGTAGATTCACTATCAAGAGAGGATGAATCAGATCTGTGTGAGCTCATGAAAAATAATAAATACTTCCTGGATTACAAGAAAACCCAATGGTGACTTAAGAGTAGATAAATTTGGCTAAAGAAAGGTGACAACAATTCATTTTTTTTTCACAAATTCTCAAGCTATTGAAAAACAATTAATTCTATTTGGGAAATAAATGATTCAAATGGACATGTGGTTTCCTCCTTTGATGAAAAATATGAAGCAAGGAAGGAGTTCTTTACTAACCTCTTTAGGGAGACTCCAAGTTTCCCAATAGCATAAATTTTGAAAGTCATTGATCTCTTCCGAAAATCTATTTCGAGGAAGATGAACAACTTTCTTTAGGAGGAGATTACAGAAAAGGAAATTTGACCTCTTAAAAGTGGCCCTAGAATCCCAAAGATTTGGTAAAATTTTGGGCTCTTTTAATTCAACCTTCTTATCTTTAATTCCAAAAAAAAAGAAGACTTGGAATCCTTTAAAGATTTTTGGCCTATTTCTTGTTGCAATTTGATCTATAAACTTATAGACAAAATCATCGCCAACCAATTAAAACCTATTCTTAGTGACATTATCTCTGAAGAAAAATATGGTTTTCCTTACAATCATCAAATCCATGATGTGGTCTCGATAACTTAGGAAGATTTGCACTCCATCAAATCTAGAAAAATTCCCTCCATTGTCATGAAGTTAGACCTATCTAAAGCCTATGATAAGGTAAACTGGACTTTTAGTCCCATATCTGATAGAGTTGCCTTAGATCTATTCATTTTTCATATATATGATCACAGTCGTGGGTTTCTTTTCCACACAGAGAGACCCCATCCCTTGTGGTCGTGAGTTTCTCCATTACAACGCTCGACCTCCCAAAAACTACATTGTACAGAGCGACCAGTGTTTGTGGTCATGGGTTGCTCATGTAAAACATGTGACCGGTCGCTATGTCTTAACTGAAAAACTGTGAATATGCACTAAAAGGCTATTTCTTGAGGAGGAATCCTTCAAATCTAGCCCAGATCTATCTTATTTTCTTTTTCTTACAGCCTTACAGATCTTCCTTGTATATGTTCCAGCAGTCATTGCTCCAACTTTTTTTTTTTTAGATAAAAAAGGTGGAACCTGCTATATTAAGTTATCGAAGAAACCTTGACAAAATGTACAGAGATATAGGTCTAAACCATAAAAAATGTTGTTGTTTTACCGGAAACCAGCATGGTTTAGAGAACTGTTTTTCCCTTTGTCCTGCCCGGAGGAAACCAGGACAGATGGCTATAGTCCAAGTGAACATGTAACAGTAGCAAGATAAAACNAGCATAGAAGACCTAGATACCCGGTGACCCGTCGCCCTTGCTTGTCTGCCATGTGGACCCAGTTGGGATGGCGAAAGCCTGCACACAAAGAGGGCACTTCGTCTTTGCTAGAGCATTGGAGTACACGTCAAGGAGTAGGTCCAGACGCTGGCCCATGAGGAGGGCTCTGTGCTCCAAGTCTGCCATGTGGCATCAAAGTTCGAACACCAGAGCCAGATGCTCTGCACGGAGGAAAGTACCATGCAAGCCATTACCCGCGTCGTCGAGGAATACGTCCCTCATTTCCATGGTCGCTCCAGCTTCGACTTTGAGCTCCATCAGTTCTGCACCAGCTGTTTCCTCCTTCCTCGCTGGGCTATTCTCGTCCACGTTCTCTTCGGCTCTAGCTTTGTCCTGAGTGTCTTCCTTGAACGTTGCCTGCATAGCATGACTGGTGGGGCTGTAGTCACCCGGCCATGGAATTTCCTCGACAATGCACCAAGGGATGTCATCTGTCAATTCAATTTTAGGACCGCTTCCATCCTGGTGGTTCGCCTCCATGGCTTGGGGTTCCGGGGTGGTCGCCAATTCCTCCATGAACGGTATTTCTCCGACGTAATAGGTGGGGAACGCATCTGCAATGCCATCCTCTGGCCTGTTTTCAGACTTAATTGTTGTGGTTTCACTGCTACATCTAGCCCCAGTCTCCGCAATGATGGCATGCAGAGCCAATTGGTCAGCTCGAGCCTGCTTTCGGAGGATGGAGGTCGCCAACGATAGAGCACACTCCAACTTCTCCTTCCTTTGCCACTGCGCTTTGGGGGTGTACCAGGCCGAGCCACGGCGAGGCCTTCCCCGCTTCCTGGTCATAATTGCCAAGGAATATATAACAATACAGTGAGGATGTTGCGAGATGAGAGTAAGCCAGGACACAGAGCTGCACCAGAGCTCCCAGACAAAGGGGAGAGCCAAAGCGAGAGAAGACCAGCGCTGTTCAGGCACTCGAAAAAACAAATTGCCAAAGGCTGGATTCACCTGGCTATCCATAACCCCTGGCATGCTGAGTGCACTGTGAGCGAGAGTTTTTGCATGAGGGAGGTGTCCCTCCACCGTATATCTGTTGTTATGGCCATCTACCATTGTAAATGCAGGGAAGGAGGGTGGTGGCCATCAACATTTATGATATGGCTTAGTGCTGAGCCAGGTGTCGAGGAGCTACCGCGTGCCACCCCATTCAGGGCGTCATTGCTCCAACTTCTCTTTAAGTCATTTGAAACAATTTTTTCCTTTGGGTTCCATTTGTTTGATTGATTCAAAGAACTTATTATTTTTGTGGGTATGGTTTGGATTCACTAACCTCATTCCCTCAAAATTTTATTGCTAGTGGTACCCCTATAAGAGAGTCCATTTGATTTTAAAAATATTTTGGGTTTTCCTTCAATATTTGTTTCAATTGTTTAAACAAAGAAAACTCTCTTGACTTGCCATCCCATTTCTAGGTCTTCTTGGAATTTTTAATTCATTTGCAATACATCGTTTCAGATTGTTTATAATCTTTCTGATCTATTGTTGCCCATATTTTTAATTTGTATGATGCAAAAGGTATATTTTTTTCTTTTGATTGGCATGACCTTTCAAAAAAAAAATAAACAATTTTTTTTTAATAGAGTTTTGCATTGTATTTTGAGAATAATTCCACTAAGATTCTTTGGTTCATTAGTGGAATTGAAAGTTACATTGTCAAAAACATTTCAAGGAGAAAGTTTGCATTCCATTAAGAAATTTTATTTGCATTGACACAATTATTTCATGGAAAAATAAAAAGCTCTCTCCCTTTCCCTTAAGTAGTTCTTCATCGAAAGAAAATTTTGCATTTGTGCATACAACTTTATTTTGGGATTGGTCTTGAGTCAAAACAACATCAAGTTTCATTCCATTCCCTTTGAGTAAACAACATCCATTTAAAATTAAGCGCAATTAAAATCAATTAGAACATTTTTGTTTGATAGCAAACCAACAATAGATTAGGATCTAGGGCCTTGGAATAGGTTTGGAGAGTTAATTCTCCAAGGCCACCAAAATGAGAATAGGACAATTATTGAGTGAAAATCCATTAGTAGAAAAACTAGTTTCGAGAAAGCTTGCCTCACATGTGAGTTGAGAAATAGTTCAAGATAAGTAAGTGGTTGAGATATCCCTTCTCCATATGATTGGTGGGACTACTTCATGTATTGGGGGTTTCTAGACGTGGACATCCCC
>SNQJ01S0005192.1:205513-217317 GCA_010110895.2 Picea sitchensis
TAATTCCAACATTCTCAAAATTTAGAGTGCTAGGACTTGACCTGGTATTCCTCTCCCACACGATAGTCTTGACTGATGATTATTCTGCACAACCACATTTTTGTGAAGTGGTAACCTTAACAACATGTCTTAGGTAACTACATAGGTGACTGTAAGGGGGAATCCTTGTGGTACCTGAGGCAAACGTTGAATCTTCGCTTCAACAAACCAGGGAGGGTATTTCCTGTAGACTCTTACGTGCACCTTAGGGAGATGTTATGTTATGGTTATCATAATTGCTTCTCATATCTTCGCTGATGATTTGACATTCCGTCTTCGTAAGACCCTTACACCCACTGGTTTTCTTGCTTGATTTCTCAGATTTGGCTAGGTGTGTGCTCTATGTATTGGTTTCATAGTTGGCCAATTAATTTTTTAATTCATTTAAGTCTTTTTTCTTATCCGTCATGGATGACTTACCCCGTCATCATTTTAGAAGAACCACCAAAGTGGGGCCAAAAATATCTTATCAAGATGAACAACTAGTTATCCGATGATCGATCACTCATCCTCGTCCTCGACCTGAGTTAGAAGGTCCCCCATTTTTTGTGTGAAATCTACCCTGTTGTCATTCTCAAACTACCATTGGGTCATCCACACCTGACTACAAAGACCTCTGACCATTTTTCATACAACGAATGATTTCAACATCCGAAGACACCAATACTACCGGTGTGGAAGATCTTGTAACATGAGAGAATCCATATGGAGCCGTAACATAAGCGAAGGTTATCTTAACCCTCTTTCCACTTCTCCTTTACTCGATTCTTTCCACCACCTCCTAGGTAAAAAATATAATCATGATAGTGACCCTTTTTCAACATTAAATACACCCATGTCGAGTGGAAACACTACCTCTACCGCTGAAACTTCTACTCCTACAACATCTAGCATGCCAAGCAGTATCCCAGTAAATTTGCTTGTACCTTCAACTAGTGGATTTGGGAATCCACTTATATCATCACTTATTGGAGTAGGAAACCCACCTTTATCATTAGTGTGTGGAGTTGGAACCCCACTTGTATCATCAACCACAACAACAAGAAATCCACTCGTTACACCATCTCAAACACTATTTTCTCTTTGGATTCATCCAGTGATCCACCTAGTTCCATTCAATACCCATCCTAGCATTCATCCAAACCATGCCTCTGGTTCACAATCCAACATAGGAAAAATTCCTACATATAATCCATGGAGTGGATTTACCTTCTCTTCTAGTAACCCACCCGCGGACCAAAACACACATAGTACTAGCTTCCCATTGGGATGGAATTGGAATAATGGATTTAGTGTTGATCAAACTGGTGGAAATCCCTTCCCTGGGGGAAACAATGTCCCTTGGGTTACTCCCTTCCGTGGGGGAAGAAATGTCCCTTGGGGCACTCCCAATGTTGGGGGAAAAATACCCCTGGAATCCATCCCTTCCCCGGAGGAAACAAGTTTTTTTTACAAGAAAACCCCCACTATTCAGGAGCAGTAACGCTCCCGGTAAGAAACCTTTTATAGTGAACATACCTGGAAATACCACTTTATCTGGGGGAACCAATCCCTAAAATAATCCTCAATAAGGGGGTGTTTATATGCTAATGGGGAATACTTCCCGAGGAAGTGGTTATATACCTATGGGAAATCCTTATCAAGGGGGTTATTTTCCTATCATTAGTCAGTATATGGGAGGACCATATGACCCTTTTGGTCTCAACATGTCATTACCTTTAGACCAAAATCCGTTCGCAAACACTGAGTTTCCATTTTTGGTGACTCTAGAACTACCCTATTTATCCAAACTTGTGAACTATCCCATAGTGCACAATCCCACTTGGCTGGCCATTCCAGTCAAAATTATCTCAGACATTCCAAAATTCGATGGCAAGAAGGGAGAATATCCCACTACACACATTACAACTTATCATTTGCGGTGCATCTCCAACTCATTGTTGGATGACATAATTTGTTTACATCTTTTACCTTGAACCTTAAATAGAAACTTTTCAAAGTGGTTCATTGAACTACCAATTACTTCATTTAACAACTTTAACGCTTTAGCAATGACTTTTTTGACCCATTTACAATTACCCATCCAATACGCAATGGGGACAGAGATTCTGACCTCATTACGTCAGAGCATTTCCACACATATCTCTAACCACGTTGACCACTAACCATCCATTTTCTCCCATTTTACAACACCCTTGGATGAGAACTGTTGTTATGAATGTTCATCATTTTCCATGTCCTTTTGCAGTCCATTACTTAAGTCAAGTTCCACACGCCTGGAACTTTATCACATAAATATCACACCATTTTTTTGAGGGGGCATTGGCCCAGAGCCACACACTCCACATAAACAAGGGGGGGAATTCTACCCCCCCTCTGATAACCCTGTAGGAAATCACCCAACACACACGTCACAATGAGCACTAATAGGGAGGGATCATCAAATGCAGTTGTCAAATGTGATGCAACCCCCTCCCCCCCCCACACATGACAATAATATAACACCTACCCAACAATTCAAGCCTATTACCATTGATGAGTCCTATGTGCAAGGTTAGTACCTAGTGAACATAGGCCATAAGAAAGGACAACCAAATGGTTCTAAATAGAAATACCACCAAGATGCTTCTAAGGAGGGGAAGAAAAAGTGGAAAGGAAAAGACAAGAAAACAAAAACCATTTCACATCAATGCAAGGATACAAACAACAACTACAACCATTGTAATATTGATGGTCACACTAAATTTAAGGGTTTGAAGCTACATTCGGAGATAAATCCAAAGAAACATAAGAAGTGTTAGCACTCTATAAATTTGTTCGGTTGATAAACAAATGACAGAGGTAACTATTTCAACCAACTTTAGAGCTAGGTACTAGCCTAATCAACTCATAGAGGGCTCTCTCATGTCACTTGATATTTCTTTGGCAATCAATGGCTAGGTTTAGTTTGTTTTGGGGGTTTTTATAAATTTGTTGGAAAGGAAGGGGAGGGACACTTAGGGCTATGGAGTCAAAATTCTAAAATTGAATGAAAACAATGACTGACTGATAAAAATCTCCAGAGGATAAAGGCTAAGTGAGGCGATGAATCTAAGTTATAAATAGTAGTTTGTAGAGTGTAATAAGAAAAAGGAAACAAGTAACTGCCTTAGAGAATTAATGAAATGAATTATGAATTAGTTATGAAGAATTTCACATAGTTTAAATTGCTTAAGCCGAGAGCATCACAAGATGGATTCAGAGCTTTTAACTATTCAATTTAAATAGAAGAAAGTGCAAATGGAATTAAAGAACACAAGAAATACATACAAGGAGAGGAGACAAAACTCATATCACCACCATTAGAATCTTTTCATATAGACTTCAAAAGCTTCTCCATATGTATTCAGTTTAGCTCCAGAAAATTACAATTGAGTTCAGAACAACTAAAAAGGTTCCCTTGCACTTCTACCAACATTAATACATTCATAACTTCTAGAATTTATACAATTCAAGTTTATTTCAATTAGAAACCGATTACAATAGTTGAACTGAAACGTTTCAGCTTCTAAAACTGAGTACAATGATTACAAATGACAGTTTTGGTATGAGAACTGACTATAATGATTAACAAAAAAATGTTTCATGATCCAACTGTCGATTCCTCTGATGCTTCAGCTCCTTCCTCTACCACATTCTCTTTGAAATGTCACTTGCCCGTGGTTTTGAAAAACCATTGATTGTTTGCTTCCCGTGGTTTTGAAAACCATGTCTTGTTTTTCCCAATTTACCATTTCAATGTGAAAACCATTTATTGTGTCTTGTTTTTTCCAATTTACCATTTCACTGTGAAAACCATTTACTGGTTTGTTTCCCATGGTTTTGAAAACCATGTCTTGGTTACCATCTTTGGTAAAATACTTTTAATCTTCTTCTTTTACTTCTGTAAAAACTTCGGATAAAAAATTATCTCAATCTTCCTTTCACCTGCATTTTCCCATTTAATTCTTTTCCATGGAAATAAACATTAATCTCTTTAATTTTTACTTCTGTGAAAATTTTCTACCATGAGGAAGAAATTTGTTGGAGATTCCATGATTATTATTGAAACGCACATAAATATGTTGCACATAAACCATATGATAAGTGAATGCATTTATTATTTCGGCCTTGGAAGGAATGGTTTTAACCCACACCACTTTTAATCCCGAAATTCATCATGTCATCCTGCCTTCAAATAATTAACCTCTGTTTACTTTCAACTCCCTAAATGTATGTGCGCCCTCCATCCACCCTTTGACTTTTCCGCTTAGTTTGAGATTTGTGCCCATGATTTGACGTGAGCTCATGAATTAAATATTGGGTTAAATATTTATATTAATAATGATAAACCCTTTTTCCATTTTCTAAGGACTGTGGGCATATGAGGCTCGTCATGTGACTTTGTGGATAGGATAAGGGAGCTTAAGCTTAATAAAAGGAATATTTTTAATTTTCAACGGGAATATGATAACAAGGGTAAAAATTAATGAAGTGATGGAACCCAAGGATTTAGATAAGCATTACGGATAGATATAGGTTTGGGATATTTGCCAATTTTGACTCATGGAGGACATGACTACTTTGGATGATTAGTTGAGTGAAGGATTTAGGTGATGGGAGCTTGGCGGAGCTGGTGAATTTTTTTTTAAATCTGAGTGGAAAGATAGCACAAGGAAAAGATGCTTCGAGAAAAATTAATGCAAATTAGCATGTGATAACAAGAAGGACGCCAATAAAAACCTACTAGGAATGGATTCAGGAAACCAGGTAGAGAGAAACTTGGATTTCGATGAGAATATCGTCTGCACTTTAGTGAAGAAGAAGGTGAGTATGAGTAGTCTTCCTCACAAGGAAGAGAAGGAGATGAAAAAACTCTTCCATATTAAGATATCTGTCAAAAATACCAAGGTATATGCTCTATTCGATTTTGGTTCATAGGCCAACCTCATCGCAGACGATTTGGTTGGAGTTTCATGATCATCTGAGCCCATATCTATTGGGATGGGTGAATAAGGATGGAGAGACCAAAGTCACTAAACAATGTAAGATCAAGTTTTCTATAAGTGCATATCTTATTGGCAAGGTGGAGTTAGATGTAATACCCCTTGACATGTGTGGTGTAGTGTTTGGAATCCCCTTCATGTGGAGATAAAATTAGTTCCATTTGATCAAGGATGATAAGTATTACATCATCAATGCACACAAAGGTAAATCGAATATCTCTCTAGTGAGTGCCAACCAAGACAAAAAGTTGATTAGTTATAGTAAGAAGTATGTAATTATTTTATTAAGAGAGAATTAGATAGGGGATGAATTGGTAAGAGTAAATACATCCCTAGAGGGATGTACACAAGAGCATAAAAATAAACTAGAGGAGTTGTTCCAATCATACAGAGAGTGTTCTAGGATCCTAAAGGAATACCACCTAAGAGCCAAGTGGAGCATGAGATACAATTGTTGCATGATTCCCCATTACCAAATATTGGGATGTATAGATATTGCTTTCTGGAAGTACATGAAATGAAGAAATAGTTGTTGTAGCTACTAGAGCAGGGAGAAATTTAATCAAGCACTTCACCTTGTGGGTCACCTTTCATGATTCATAATAGCATTTGAATTTTCACCAATACTAAGAGAGGGAGGTGAATCAATATTGAGCACTCTTTACCATTTTTAACCACACCATGTAAACATTGATTTAAATACAATTTATCACTTATGATTGCATTTCAAAAAATCATAAACATATAACCACATATGCACAATACAAAAGAATTTTACGTGGAAACCCAAATGGGAGAAAACCACATAATTATTTTTAATATATATCTTCAATATTACATCCATAGGAAGCACCATCTTTCAAAATTCTCCAGCACCAACTGGAAGAAGGAACCAACCCTCTGATTTATAGGCTCCAACCTGAAGGAAGTTATAAATCCCTAAATTCTCCAGATCCAACTAGAAGGAGGCTCCAACCCCTTAGTTTACAGGCTCCAACATGAAGGAAACAACAACTCCCTATATTCTCCAACACCAATTGGAAGGAGGGTCCAACCCCCCAGTTTTATGAGCACCAACTCAAAGGAAGATGCAACTCCCCTGCAAGCACCAACCTTCTTTCTAAAGACACCAATCTTCCTGTGCACCACCCAACCTCCAAGAAAAATAAATAAGAGACTCAACATGTCACTGTCACTGTCATTGTCATTGTCACTATCTCTATCATTGTCACTGTCTCTGTCACTGTCATTGTCAATGTCTATGTCACTGATATTGATACATCATCATCATCAATGTTAGTTCAACCACATAAATCTTATGCCAAGATCACCAAGAATATCACCATGATATACATCAAACCATGCACCAATATATGCCTCGCGAATGTTCAAGAACATCCATGATATGCCTCAAACCATGTACCAAAGATATACCTCAAGCATGTGCCAAACCATCCAAGGCTCAAACATGTGCCAAAACATGCCTTAAGCATGTGCCAAACCATTCTTGATACAAAGCCTAAAACATGTGTCAAAACAAGCCTTAGCCATGTGTCAAACCATCCACGATATGCCTCAAGGAATATTCCATAACCTCCAAGACACAAGCCTCAAATTATATAAAATAACATACATTTCAACCTGTGACCAACTTGGTGCATAAGATATTAGATGTTCAGACATTCCTCAACTTTAGCATCAAGAAGATCCCCTTCTTCAAAAATTTCCTTAGCCTCGTTGGAGTCGGATGTGAAAAACGTGGGGCCTCACATGATGATACCAAGACAACTAGCGAGGCCTCATGGTATACCCTATACTTGACCCACAGGGTCTCCTCAAATAGTTTTTTTTAGAAACCCTTTGCACAACTACAACTTTGAGACCTTCCTCCTTCGTACTCCTCCGCTACTTCAGTTTCGCTAAGAGATTAGATACTTTTCTTGATCACATCCTTGATTGAATAATGGATACAAATCAAAGGTTCTTGATGTGTATTTATACCCTTTCAAGTAACTCCTTTACTTGTCTTTAGGTTCGACCTGTAACTTCTTGTTGCAACTAGTTTTCCCGTTTTCCTGATTTTGAGGCCGACTTATAATTTCTTAGATTTGGGGATTCTTTACCATACTTTCGAGGATTCATATTTAAGAGAGCATAACTTCTCAACCACGAGGAACCACGTGGCATACCACCTACTGTTGGAAATTGCATGACAAGGATTATCAATCCAATTGCATGATTTTTGTTGCTTCATCTTGGACGTTCTTCATAGTCCATATAATCTCACATACAAACATATGTTGTTCCGGGTCCATATAATCTCACATACTCCATGGAATTCAAGGCATCCTCAATGTATTATATATCCCTTCCATCTTGTTATGTGCAGTATTTACCTTCGGTGATGTTGGATGACTCTGAATGGATGAGATACTCCCGCTGCTCTAACTAACTACAATCGTTCTCGACTCGATTTTGATTCCTGCTCCAATTCTTAATGACGCACAAGGGGTTGTGGGTTCAACAAAGATTACGATCTGATATGGACTTCCTTATTCTATCAGAGTGTACTAAAGACCCCTCTCTTGCTCTTTCCTTTTCTTGTATGGTGTGATATGGAGTGTTATGCATGGTTCATTGTGTTGCTCCTCTCTCTCAACCACAATCTCCTTCTTACTGTACCTAAACCTTTTCCCACAGTGAAATACTCCAATCTCTCCATCTGATTCACTATCCTCCTCCCTAGGCATCCTCAGTCCATTCATTCCTTATTCATTCTTCCATCATTCTCAAATCGTCCTCTAGTGCCCCTATGTGCGTGAATTCCCCTAGTAGTTAGATTCCATTTTCATAATATTATTTTCACATAGAAACATTTTTATCCAAGTCGACAATGAGTTCAAATATCTTTCATGTGACCCCTTAAAAAATTCTATTTCTGTGACACTATAAGAATAAATACAATCTACTGCAAATTATACAATGTAAGCCCCCAATATACTATACTGTGTTCTCTGGCTCCAACCAAAAGGTGGCTACAACCACCCAATTCTCTGGATCCAACCAAAAGGAGGCTCCATCCTCGTAATTCTCAGGCTCCAACCTGAAGGAAACTCCAACTCCTTGGTTGTTCAGATGCAACCAGAAGGTGGCTCCAACCACCTATCTGTGCCCCGTCCTGCTGCCCAGAAATATAAGTGCCAAATGTAGACAACTTGTCACTATCACTGAATCAACCACTATCATTTTCAATCTATCACTATCACTGAATCAATCACTGTCACTGTCAACCTGTACCAACAAATTGTAACAACCTGTACCAAGAAACCTAGATCAACAACCTATCGCAAGTAACATGTACCAACAACCTATAGAAACACATGTACCAACAATCTGTAATCAACAACTTGTACCAATAACCTATCACAATAATCTCATCAACCAATCATGTACATCAACAACTAGTACAACCTATACCATCACAAGTGCATCAACCATGCACATAACAACACCTCACAACCATCACCAATACCAATATATCTATGCCACATCAAACATAAACCATGTTCCAAGATCACTACAAATATGTCCAACAAGATTAGCAACAAGTGCCTCTAACAATGTACCAAGCATGTACAAATCATGTATGAATAACAAGCCAAGATATGCCTCATCAAGATGTACCAACATCACCATACCATACACCTCATGTATATGCCAACTCATTATCTAAGTATCTCATCCATGAACTAAAAATATACCTCAACCATATACCAAAACATACATCAAGACAACTAACAAGAGTCCTCTAGCAATACATCACAAATACGTAAGCCAAATACCATAAACCCGTACATAAAACCATGTGCCAAACCTCATTGTTATGTAGCCTCAAGCATGTACCATGCCATGACCAAATGTAACCATAAAAACATGAATATAGAAATACCTATAACTTTGAAACAGACCTAGTGTATGTGATCACGGACCTAGAAACTTTCCTTAACTTCAACAATAAGAGACTAGCATTTTCATCAAACTTTACTTTAGTCTCACATGACTAATTTTGGATTAATCAACAACCCTAACTTGCAACAAGAATAAATATGTACCTATAATTCATAAAGGTCTAAAAATTATACACAATATTCTTTAGTGTCTTCTTTGCAAATCCTCCATACTTCACTACTCGGAACCTCCAAAAAAAGGAGTTATAGAAAAAATGGCAGACCTTGATGAATTTTGACTTATTCTAGATAGCTAACTTGTAGAGTATCCCACTCACAGAATATTTGTTGTATGGATATGAAAATGGTACAAAACATACTACAGACTGTACTCTAACCAATTCATTTGGTCTCACTTAATTTGTATCTATTATGAATATGTTATGATGTTTTTACTAGGAACACTTGTTTTAGACTAGTTTCAGGACTAGCCACAAACCCTATCTTCCACAGAGGTTAACTCCCAAAATACAAGGACCCACAAGATGAAATTTTTATCACAGTTAGTTGGATATGTTGTCTCAACAACCTCCATATTTCTCTATCTGAATCATTCTATAAAAATAGTTATTGCAAAAATGATGAGATGGCCTGTAAATAACATACCTTAGAAAGCATCATCAAAAGACTTTATCCTCCCTTGAATTTCAGCCTTATTTACTTCACCTTTCCTATGGAATTCTTCATATATATATCCTTTGGTTACCTCAATCACTTTTAGATATTCAACATGCTCAAATATGTGCTAATGGGAGACCCTTTCTCTCTTATTAATACTCTCCAAGTAGCTTCCTCTAGAAGTATCCACTTAACCACTTTGTCCACTTAACCAACTTTGTAAACTTAACCACTTTGTCCACTTAGCCACTTTGTCCACTTAACCACTTTGTCAACTTTATGATTTAATTAATTTCTCCTTGCAACCACATTGACTAGGAATCTTCTTGAAGACTTTCTAGAATAATTGACTTCTTGTCGACCTTCTAGGGGATTCTAGAATACTCTTGGAGGTCCTCCAACTGTGAGGAACCACATGGCGTTCCACATATCAACATAAATGGAATGACATGTACTATCCATCTAGAATAGTCTTACATGCATATTCATTGATCTTCATGCCTTTATACCTCAAACAAACTGGGGTCCTTTACCTATTCCTTTGCGCTACCAGAATTCACTACCAAACTTCTCCAAGGGTTGACATCAATCTCTAAGAGTTGAAATCAATCTACAATATCACTCTCCAATTGTTGACATCAATGAAAACCAATTGTTCGTCAACCTAAGATAATTTTCTGGCAATCTCCCCCTTTGGCATTGATGGCAACACCAACATTGATGGCAACACTTAGTCATGATAATTATTCATGCTCATACTCCTCATCAATGTTTCTATCTCTCCCCCTTTGACATCAATGGCAAAGGGTATATCCCTTTGGGGTTTCTCCCACTGTCTAAATGCCTTTGATATTTCTCTATGTTTTTAAACATCTGATTACTCTCTCTCCCTTCATCTGAATAATATATTCCCCTTTGATAAAGGGTATCACTCTGATGCAACACTGAAGACATATCTCTCATTCTTTCCCTGTGACCATCACTCCCCCTTGAATCATGCCTATGTTCTCTCTCTCTTTGTCTAACAAATTCTCTGAATGATATTTCTAGTTGTCTCCCTTCTTCTATTTCTCTCCCTTGAGTACTTCTCTGCAAGATGTTGTGTAGATGACATGTAGGGATTCTTATACCTGCTTCCTTTTGTATTTTTTGTCTATTAGTGCTTCCTTGTGTAATCAACTGACATATATGAAAAGAATTCAAGAATAAGCATTCAAATATTCCTCTGTCATTATCATCCATTGTGATAATGTTCCTTTATCTATGAACCACTCTCTGAACTAATCTATGAACCACTCTTTGAATCCATGTTCTCACTCATTGTCATATATTTGTCCAAGCCTGCTAATTGTTCTTACAAATTCATTTGTGTCCATGTGACCCATATTGTTCAACAATATCCTTAATGATGATATCGCTTCTGTTGAGAGTTTCTTTTTCCCTGTTCGGTTGTGCCTTTCACTGCTTGCCTTTCTGTGATCAACTAATTTCAGCTGATTCCAATTTTTAAGCCACTACTAAGCATCTTATGAATCCATATTTGTCCATACTTTCCAAGAATCTACTACTCGACTGTCCATAATGTTGACCCATATGTCTTTGTACTATCATGAAGTATTCACTGTTGCAACTGATCATCAAACATCAAATGTCTCCACTGGTCTTCTCTATATGTAATCCAAACTCTGCATGTCTAGAACAACCTGTGTTGAATATATCTTTGTCTCAATACAATCATAGACTTCTTCCTGTGTAATTTTGTCAACTGATCAATCTGTCATATTGTACTTTTTCTAACTGATTTCTTTGAGTCTATCTACTTGAACTATGTAAGCTTCTTGAAAGGTGAATCTCTTATATATAGAGATGCTATCTAGACTCCCCCTTTTTACCATACATATTTTTTGGGAGTTTCCAAGCCGTATGGATAAGAAAAGTGTCCGCTCAGATGCAAAGTCTCTGATTTGTCCTTCTTTTCTTTCATTTCTTTTCCAAACCTTTTTGTATCTAACATCTTCCTTTTTCTTTGTAGATTTGTCTTCATCTCGTGTTATTTTAAATATTGCGATCTCTAGGACCTGGTCTTTGTTCACATGTTCTTAATGTTTTCTTATCC
>SNQJ01S0005192.1:244445-255981 GCA_010110895.2 Picea sitchensis
TTCCAATTTAATTGAAAAAACAATTATAAAAATTTATATAATAATATTTAAAAAAAAAAATTTATTCTTCTCACAAATTAATTCAAAATATAATTAAAAGTTTTTATAAATCATATTTCTCTCTAAAATTTATTTGTTTATTTTTAATCATTTATTTATTATTATTATTATTATAAACCACACCACCTAAAATAATTTGTTGGTTTTCAAGGGACATATTTCAGCTCTTGCCAAATGCCTATGGGTCTTGAGTTCTTAACATGTTTCCTTAAATTTGAAGAAGATGAACTGATGAAAACAGTTTCAAATCTTAATCCAAGACCAAAAGCCTATTTTAATATAAATAGTATCTAAAAAACCATTATCCCATATTATCATTCATGAGACTGTATATATCCTTTTACCCATCAAGTTTATTCTTATTCTTTTATAATTATATTAATTTTTAATAAAATTAATTATATATTTTTACTCTTTTAATTTTTTCCTAAATATTCTTGATGTTTTCATAATATTCCAATAATTTTTTCAAAAATATAACTATATCCATATTATTTTCTGTATTTTCCATATTCTTATACTTTACCTCGATCTTCTTTCCTGATATTACATTTTCCATAATATTCGTTGAGCTGTTTTATTTGATTTTCCAAGTCCACTTATTCCATGTGGCCGAAGGTATATTCGTTGAGTTGTTGAATTTGATTACTTTTACTTTTGTAGAGCATAATGGGAACCTGGTCGGAGATGAGGCACTTAGTGTTGCAATTTTCATATAGGAATGAAATCATGGAGGATCTTCCTAAGGAGATGCAAAACATGAAGAAGCTACAGAGTTTGATGCTACAATCGTACCAAGGGTTAAGGTTGCTGAATTGCAAGTTTGAACTTATTGAAATGGTAAAATTGGGTTGGTGCGAGAACATAAGGGAGCTCTCTCCATTGGAGCGGTTGCCCAATTTAAAGCTTCTGAAGTTGATGTGGTGCACTAATTTGACAGAGTTGGGGATAGGGAGTCCAAATGGATATCAAAGGTTAGAGAAGCTGGTTCTCAGTAATCTAAACAATTTAGAGAGTCTTGGTGGAGTCTCAAAAGCCAGAGTGTGGAATGAAAGAACACACTACCTCACCTACCTGTTTTGAAGATACCCGATACTTCCCCACTTAGTGGATGATATGAGGTGCTAAACCGCTACCCAGGGACACAAGGCTTGAACCTGTGACCTCTCCCCGTACCGAAAGAGTGTACACATGTATTACCATATGTACTATCCCACGGGGCTTAAAACCCATGGGACAAGTTTGATGTTTAGGAGTTACATTGTTGAAATTTAGGTACCAATAATCACCTCCATTATAGTAAATAAATGTTGTTATTGCCCTTGATTTACAATTTTTTTTAAATTTCTACAATGGATATGTGTTACTATGGTCACTTAAATCTCAATTTTTTAATATAAACAAAACAATTGATCAAAGTGCTACATTTTGAAGAGAGTAATATTAATGTTAATTTACCCTACACTTCACTCAATAATTATTATGTTTAAAATGACAATTGATTACATGGTTTTACTCATTCAAAAATTTCATAATTATATATTAATATTCCCTCAATGTTAATGCAAGGAGGCTCTCAGTGAGGCTTTTCAAGCTTGGAAAATGGAAAATGGTGGTTGAAAATTCATAGCATGCACCATTGGTAGCAAATATCTCCATTTACAATATTTTTAATTGCATGTCACCTTGTGGACTTGTGTGGATTGCAAAATCATGTACCTCGTGTACAACTATAATTGTAAATCCGACACATTCTTAGATAAGATGAAATCATTTTGCCCAACCTTATATTTTAAACTATCTTCTTGGGAAAGAGATTTCTTGGGTAATGTTGTTTCTACGACACAAGCAATGCATGTGTTTCATGCTAGTCAAGAGGTGAACTCTTCAGTCATTAGTGACCTTCCCTGTGTATCTGAAAAGACTATTCTGAGACCTTCTGTTAGTGACCTTCCTCTAGTTGACTCTATTGTTACTATACTTACTGTCCCTTCGGCTACACCCTCATTGGAAAAGGTTTTACATGATTCTCCGTCCACTAGTCACAATGTTCTGGAACCGGTTATGGACTTTGTGAATGATTCACTTATTCTGTCACTTAGGGAGACCACAAGTCATGTTCCATTACAAACCTTATGGGGGTCATAACCTTTTGTAAATTGGGGTTGTGTTAAAGAGAAGGAACAATGCTCTAAGGAAGAAGGCTAGGGGAAATCACATGCCTGGTCGAGAGGGCATCAACCTTCTTCTTCTGAATGATCTATGTCTACAAATCTGGACTTGGGGGATCTTAGAGGCATGAAATCCCTGGAAAGGGTGAAATAATGATCCTCATCTCCCTAAATATTAGAGGGGTGGGAGGCCCCCTAAAGTTTCCTTCCATGCGCAGGCTGCTTGCCACTACAAAACCAAATCTCATTTTCCTACAAGAAACCCTAGTTGATGATGAGGAAAAGGCTCGGAAGTTTATGTTTTCTTTATGCCCTACCTGGATGTATAGTGCAGTTAGTTCAGTTGGAAAGTTGGGAGGACTCTTGGTGGATTGGAATCCTAACATAGTTGAGCTCCAACCTTACTTGTGTGCTAGTGGCATTATATTGACAGGTTCTCATATCCCTGACAAAAAAAAGGATATGATTGTTAAATGTCTATGGTCCGTGTACAAGCCACAAACAGTTCTGGGAACTGGTGGAAGACAAGGGTTTACATGATCAGAGAAATCTTATACTTGCAGGAGATTTAAATTTCACCACCAATATTAAGGAAGTGTGGGGGGTGTCGGTCTTAATTGATCCATTGGCGACATTTTTCAAAGATCTTTTCTCCAATCATAAATTAGTGGATGTGAAGCCTGCAGAGTTGATACCAACTTGGCGAAATGGGAGAAGTGGAGTTGTTGAGATTCAAAAGAGATTAGATCGGATTTATGCATATTAGGAGCTTCTAATGGACTCAGCTTTCTATAGATCATGGGTGGATCTACCGTATATCTTTGATCACGCGCCAGTGATTTTCCAATTAGATTATGGTATTAAGTTGGTGGCTTACCCTTTCAAATTTAATCCTGTATTGCTAAAAGATGAGTCCTTTGCTGATATTGTTTGAGAGGTATGGAGTTCATAGTAGGAGCAAGGTGTGGAAGGAGCACAATCAAGATTGGCGAAGAAGTTATATAACCTAAAAATCAGGGTAAATAAATGGATCGTGGGCAAGAAAAAAACAGATCAAATTACTTTAGAAAATAATGAATGGGAATGTTGGCCCTTGACCAGGTTTTGTTGATATTTGGTCAAGTTTGACCTATTTTTGGACTTTGATAACCTGTCGAAGGAGGAGCGCAAGACAAAGCAGAGATCGCGGGATCTTGGCCCCTTTTTGGGTACTTTTTGGGATGTGGGAATATGTAACAGGATTGGGATGTTGGCCCATGGGTTTACCCATTTTTAGGCCTATTTTGTAATATATAAATAGATGCTTATAATAGATAGAAGTGGTGGTTCATCTATGTGGTGTATGCAAGATGGCTAAGCGCTAAGTATGAGTATGGTTTGTAGATGCTCTATGCATACTGAGAGAGACTTGTGGAGCTAATTGAAGTCATTGTAATAGGCTGTGAAGTGCTTTATGTTGTAACGTAAGGAAGGAGTATCTACCGAGTTGCGCAAATCTCCTATCCTAGGCGAAGTAGGGTTTTGAGGCTCTGTGCTTCTAACCGATTGACTGAAAACAATAAAGAAGAAGAGTTGGTGGACGTAGCCCTAGGGTGGGGGTGAACCACGTAAACACTGTGTTGTTATGCTTTGTGCTTGTCTTAATGTGTTTATGACTCTCTTGCTAAGTGCTTTGATAGAGATAGATAAATCTGTTCATTCTTTGTGCTAATGATATGTAAGAATGTTAGATCTGACTTCTATGCATGTGATTAGTGCTTGCTTCTGCTAGATCTGATCCATTTGTTTGTGCTAAGTGCTTAATTACATTAGATCAGTGTGAATGTTGTGAAGCTCTGTTTTATCAACGAAGTAGATATTGATTTCATATTGAGGATATAACAATGCTAAGTAGTCTATTAAGTATCATAATCACAGTTCTGTGTCCCAACTAAGGTTGCAGACACCTAAGTCTCGCAACCACCCCTGCCTCTACCTCGGGTGAGACTTCATCTGCTTTGCAGGTGTTGCCAAAAGTGTCGGTAGTTATGGTTTTGTTGGTGCGTTGTTGTAGCGTTGAACTCTGGGTCTTCCCCTGTGCCAACAAATGGTTCCATTGCCGAGACTGAAACTGTGATTGCTGGGAACTGAGAAAGAAGAGGCTTTGTGCAAAGATTCATCCTAAAGTTGTGAAAACTTTGTGCATAGATCTGTCGCTCTAGTGCACAATATTCTACTTGATTTATAAAACTCTGTGCTAAAAGAAAGAAGCCTTATCTGAAGAAAAGAGGTCGAACCTAAAGGAAATAAGCAAGATCTGAAAGCTTTTTGCTCTAAGAAAGGTAAAAGTAAGAATTTCTGGTTAAAAGAGGTAAGATTTGCAAACTCTATGCTCTGATAAAGGTAAGAATAGTGAAAAGTTTTAGATATGAAATCTTTGTGCTTTGTAGAAGTAAGATAAGTGGAAATTTTTGTTTCTAGAGTATGGATCTAGGTATGTTTGATAGGTTTTGTCCTAGCTTGAAAACTAGGGTATTGATAGATGAAAGAAGATTTGATATTAGTAGATCTGATAAGAATAGTGAAAGATATGTTATACCTATGCATAGAAAGAATGCTTGGACTAACAAATGGATGCATGATCCTAGAAAGAGTTTGTTGCAGGTTAGCTCCTATGCTCCTAGCATGTAGTACATGAGAAGCTGGGGATCATTAAAAATAAAGAGAGGATTAACCCTCTGTTACAGCTGCAGAAGACCAGGACATCTTGCTAAGGAATGCCTTGGAAGAATACCTAGTTGTCTTTGTTGCAAAGCTATGGACCATGAAGTGTTGGATTTCCCTAGAATGATTGCTAATCTTGAAAGAATGAATCTGAACCAAGAAAACCCTAAGGCTGATCCAGAGACTATAGCAGAATCCCAGAAACAATCAGAGAAAGTATTGCTACAAATGAAAGAAACCTTGAATGACCACCGACATATCAGGTTATCAGAGATCTTCAAAGAAAAAGAATGCATCGAAGCAAGAATAGGAGATTTTGACATTGACTTTGTTCTGGATGAAGAGACACAGATGAATATCATGACAGAGAGAACTTGGGAAGCTATAGGGAGGCCTTCTATAATTCCTTCATTAGGAGGAATAGGGTTATTCAGAGGAAAGTTGATAAACCTATGTGGAAGGCTCGCTCAGATACCTATGAGTGCAAATGGAACTTCGAAAGAAGAATATTTTAAGATTATTAAATTTATTGAAGACATTGCCCCGCTTACCATGTTAATAGGAAAACCTTGGATTGACAAAGATCAAGTCAGACGAAAGGAATAACAAGAAGTATTAGAGTAGAAGAAACAAGAATTAAAAGATTTCATGACTAGAAGGATCACACACTTGATTGAAGAAAAGGAGAACAGATCGAAGCTATTTAACACTAGAGACCCAGATGTTGAAGCTACAAGAACATTAGAAGACCCACAGGAGACTAAAGTACTTATCCCAGATAAAAAAGAGGTATTACCCCTGAGTCCTAGGAAAGAATCTCAACAACGTGCAGTGACTATGTCAAAAGAAGATAAGAATTTGAATGGGAAAAGAACTACCGAGACGAAGCTCACTGGAAAGAAGGCTAAGAAGCTAAGTAAGAAGAGAGCTAAGATCGAAAAGTTGCATAAGGTTCCAGAGGGAACTTCACAGATGGAAAAATTGAAAAATTGGAGCTTTGTTGGGATATCAGAACAATGACACATGGCACTTCGCCATGGCGAAGAAATATAGTTGTTGGGGACATTATAACCATTCGACTGCTGCCTCGAACAAGTGGAAATGAATTTAAGGCTTGACACCAGACCGTTGGACTGCGCCATAACGGACAGAACGGATTTAATGAAGGCTTCATACCCATTGCAAGAGACCTGTTGTCGAGTTACCTATTTATCTCATCGTGACACACACCGAGAACACTTTTGCTAACCAGGAGTTTGAGCCCACAGATTAAGTGAATTGCATAAAGTGATCATTGTGCTCTTGTTTTTTATTCTAGTGCAGTGTCTAAGTTAATTTGACCCCAATCTAATTAATCCCAAGCATGTATGTCTGAGGAACTCAACGCAGTCAAAGAATTAGTGACAAAAGTACTCCTTGACCTGATGACTGAAAGAGTCATGTCAGAGATAGGATTATCCATAGGTGTACAAGCATCATCCATGAGAGGGCTACCAACCTCTCCATCAACTGCTCGAGTCAGACCATCTCGACCATCAAATGAGAAGCGAACTAAGCACAGGGATGATCTCACGAATTCTAAGTTCATTCCAAGCATATTACCTACCTATATACCACCTTTGAGTGGTGTTGTAAACCACGACAACATACCTAGAGATTTTGAGTATGCCTTGGTCACTGTGTACCTCCTGAAGGGGATACGTGCAGTTCACGCAGACCAAGATAAGATTGCAATGTTGAAATTTAGCGACTTAAACCTCAGAGACCAGAAATTTTACAACATGCTCGCCCCACATAAGTACCTGACTAGAACAAAGGGAAAGAATTCAAAGATTGTCCCTCAGTCATGGACCCATAACCTCGCGCAATCCACCCTACTGAATGTTATGAAGATTCCACACTTCAGGCGATACCAAGAGGTGAATGCATGTGTCAAATTGATTTTGATTACCATGGAGGTTATCTATGGTTAAACTGTCGCATAACAGTGGATCCAATGTTGATAAATCAGATCACCAGGCTTAGTATGCAAGGACCCGACCCTCAGGATTTCTATCCTAGAAAAGCCATGGACCGCTCTCTCACTCAAAGGATCAAGGAAACTTATGGCGATGTTGAGAAAGGAACGTGAGGCTACAAGGTAGCTTCAATCCAGAGTGGCGTAGTGCTCCTCGCCTGTCAGATGATTGTAGGGAAGTTAGTACGCAAGAATTGACCCACCCAAGTGACTGGTTTTGTAGTCGACCTTGTAGGGAAGTGCGCAGAGGGCCTACAAATGAATTGGGTGCAGTACCTGGTGAACCAATTAGAACTTGACTGCAGAGAAGCCCAAGATCAATGGTACAAATTCCACTTCAGTTGGCTATTGATCCTGATCGCTTTCATTGCTTGGGAGATGCTGAAAGGTGCGACCTTCCCGGACATCGATCCCTTTGAACCATTGGCTACGAAGTTCAACACACTGTAGTATTCAAGTGACATGAATAAACAATGACAGTCTAATGCTGTATTTCACGCATACTACAACCAGTTGAAGGTAGCCATACAGTCCACACCTCTCATAACTATGAATACTTTACACAGGTTCTGACCTTTGATGAAGTTCAATGCAGACCGCCATTTCATTTATATCATAGCACACGCTGATGAGAACAAGCAACAACTTTAGTCTTACTATAAGCTAACGAAGGAGGACTTAGAGGAGATCACCAAGGACTAGTCGGCGGACCTCATTCCAACAGCCCTTGCAGAGATATCCAATATAGACAGTCCAAAAACTACGCAGGATACACCTGGGCCGAGCAAAACAAAGAAGACCGAAGAGGTCCATGATTTAGACAGTGCATCCATGAAGACCGCTTCCATCTCACCCAAGCAAGGAGGTGATGATGAAGAGTTGAATGACACAGAGGTCGAGCAGCAACAGGGTGACGAGGCTGATCCCCTGAAAAAGAGAAATGTTCGCTTCTGAAACCTTCCTCCCAGAAGAAATCGAAGGCCACTATGACGAAGATGCAGACCGTCCTCACCTCTGATGACTTTGACTTCCTCGTAGTAGCCCTAAATGATGCTTCGCTAGAGATAACAGAGAAGAAAGAAGTAAAGCAAGAGGAGTTGTATGATCAAATCACGATTGAACTCCGAGGAGTACAACAAGCCCTACAATCCAGCCGTGCAGTCTTCACTGCGCCGAGAGATCCAAAAGTGGAAGATGAGCTAGCTCAACTCCACCGAATAGCTGATACAATCGAAGCTCGTCTTCGACGAGCGTAAGAGGAAACAACACAAGCCAACCAGGCTTTGGTACAAGTACAGGGAGTACTTGTAAAACAACGTCGATCTACTNACAGGAAAAGAGCACTCTCCAAGCGAAGTTCGATGAAGAAAAGGCACAGCTGCAGCAAGCCAAGGAACAGTTTCTCACTGAGCAACTTGAAGTGAAGGAAACAGTCAACATAGAACTTCTCTCTGTGACTGTCGTAGAAGTAAAGGCAGAGGATCAAGTCATGAAGCAAGTAGCGCAACTTGAAGAAGTGATCCAGCAGCTCCAACAGTGCATAGCATATTTAGAGCTACGCACTATACCAGAGACTCCATAGGAGTTAAGAGACCAATGAGAAGCCACTGCCCGCAACACAGTTGACAGACTGAAGGCCCTTACCTTAGAATGCAAGAAATTTTCTAATCGCAGTGCCCAGACATATGAGAAACTTACCGAGAACCCAGAGTTGCAGGCATTGGAGTCGCATCTCCAGGAAGCGAAGCAACATGCAGAAACACTACAGGTGTTGTTGAAGTCTCTGTCATCTGTGGAGAGAATGAAGAGATCTCAAGAGCAACAAATCGCCCAACAACAAATCCATAATATCCAGAGCAGAGTTATGGAGATAACTCAAAAACTCCAACCGGTACAAGATAAGGCCTATTAGTTGTTTACAGAGGTGGAAGGAGAGGGAGAAGAACTGGAGTAGGTTAGCACCATGACAGAACAACTCCTGGAAGGACCTGTGAATGATCCATTCATTCAAGATTTTGCTGAAAAAGAGCGCGTAGCACAATAGCAATTCGAAGCAGTTTGAGCCAAGCTTGAAGTGTTTGAAGAAGAAATTCCTACACCAGAGTGACTCAGGACGAGTCACAGGTGAGTTTTGGGGGCTTGTTGGCCCTTGACTAGGTTTTGTTGATATCTGGTCAAGTTTGACCTATTTTTTGACTTCGACAGCTTGTCTAAGGAGGAGCGCAAGACGAAGCAGAGATCGTGGGATCTCAGCCCCTTTTTGTATCCTTTTTGGGATGTGGGAATATGTAACGGGATTGGGATGTCAGCCCATGGGTTTACCCATGTTTAGGCCTATTTTGTAATATATAAATAGATGCTTAGGTTAGATAGAAGTGGTGGCGCATCTATGTGGTGTATGTAAGATGGCTAAGTGCTAAGTGCGAGTATGGTTTGTAGATTCTATGTGCATACTGAAAGAGACTTGCGGAGCTAAGTGCAAGTGATTGTAATAGGCTATGAAGTTCTTTATGATGTAACACAAGGAAGGAGGATCTAGTGAGTTGTGCAGATCTCCTGTCCTAGGCGAAGTAGGGTTTTGAGGCTCTATGATTGTAACCAATTGACTAAAGACAATAAAGAAGAAGAGTTGGTGGACGTAGCCCCAGGGTGGGGGTGAACCACATAAACACTATGTTGTTATGCTTTGTGCTTGTCTTAATGTGTTTATGACTATCTTGCTAAGTGATTTGATAGAGATAGATAAATTTGTTCATGCTTTGTGCTAATGATATGTAAGAGTGTTAGATCTGACTTCTATGAATGTTCTTAGTGCTTTCTTCTACTAGATCTGATCCATCTATTTGTGCTAAGTGATTAATTACATTAGATCAGTGTGAATGCTGCGAAGCTCTGTTTTATCAACGAAGTAGATATTAATTGCATATTGAGGATCTAACGGTGCTAAGTAGTCTATTAAGTATCATAATCACAGATCTGTGTCCCAGCTAAGGTTGCAGACATCTGAGTCTCGTAACCACCCCTGCCTCTACCTCGGGTGAGACTTCATCTGCTCCGCAGGTGTTGCCGAAAGGGCCGATAGTTAGGGTTTTGTTGGTGCGTTGTTGTAGCGTTGAACCCTGGGTCTGCCCCTGTGCCAATAGGGAAATTGCATCTCTTACAAAACAGAGTCTTGAGGTACATCTTAGTGATACTCCGAACACCTATTTGAAAACTCTTGAAGCAAATAGGAACAAATTACTGTTGGCTAAGGAGGAACTCTGGCATCAAAAGAGCAGGGCAACATGGATACATTCCAGGGACAAGAACACAAAATACTTTCATCAGTTTGCCAGCTTTAGAAGGAACAAAAAGCATCTATGGGAGGTAAAGGATGAAAGTGAAAATATTCATATTGGATAGGAGGCTATCAAGAAAGAAGTTGTTAGACATTTTAGCTCCTTTTATAAAGAATCATCACAAAATATGATAGTGGATCAGATTGCATCTATGCGTCGATATCCAAGGTTGGTTACAGAGGAGGAATTGATTTTTATATAGAAACCTTGTACAAAGGAGCAAGTGCTTAAGGTCCTAAGGGGCTTTACCAAAGATAAGAGCCCCGGTCCTGATGGATGGATAGTGGAGTTCTTTCTAAATTTCTTTGATTTGGTTGCAAATGATCTATTGGAGGAAGTCAAGGACTCTTGATTATTTGTTGTGGTGAATAGATCCCTAAACTCAACGTTTCCATCTCTTATTCCCAAGGTTAATGGATCAAAAACCTTTGGAGATTTTAGGTCGATTGCATTGTGTAACCTTTGTTACAAGATTATATCAAAGATAATTTCCAAACGAATTAGACCGATTTTGTCACGGACTCTATCAGAGGAACAATTCAGTTTCTTAAAAGGTAGACAAATCATTGATGCCATAGGTACACCACAGGAATTCATACACAACATAAAATAAAAAAATCTACAAGCTCTTATACTAAAGATTGACTTGAAAAAAGGCTACGATTGTATCAGTTGGGACTTTCTGAGATTGGTTCTTTTACATTGTGGCTTTGGCCTGTCGACTACCAGATGGATCATGGGATGTATTTATTCTGCAACATACACAATTCTAATTAATGGTGGACCAACTGAATTCTTTAAAAGTGGTAGAGGTCTCAGAAAGGGGTGTCTGTTATCACCATTGATTTTTATTCTAGTTTTGGAAAGCTTGAGCCTAACATTGAAAAAAGGACAAGAGGATGGATTAGTGACGGGAATCAAGGTTTCAAGGCTAATTCAGATTATCCATCTAATTTTTATGGATGATATCCTGATTATGACTAAAGAATCGATCACTAAATGGCTAGAGATTCTTAAGATATTAACCAGTTTTTGCAACTCAACCGGGCTTTTGATTAATGCTCAAAATGTTAAGCCCTAATATTGTCTTATTACCCCTTAATTGGGGCATATTAGACTAGTAATGTTATTTATTACCCCTTAATTGGGGCATATTAGATTAGTAATGTTATTTTATTTATGTCGGCTTTAGGCCATTAGTTGTAATTATACCTCCTAGTCTCCTATATATACCAAGGAGACATTTT
>SNQJ01S0005192.1:258238-274595 GCA_010110895.2 Picea sitchensis
ATTAGGAGGAATAGGGTTATTCAAAGGAAAGTTGATAAACCTATGTGGAAGGCTCGCTCAGATACCTATGAGTGCAAATGGAACTTCGAAAGAAGAAGATTTTAAGATTATTAAATTTATTGAAGACATCACCCCACTTACCATGTCAATAGGAAAACCTTGGATTGACAAAGATCAAGTCAGACGAAAGGAAGAACAAGAAGTATTAGAGTAGAAGAAACAAGAGTTAAAATATTTCATGACTAGAAGGATCACACACTTGATTGAAGAAAAGGAGAACAGATCGAAGTTATTTAACACTAGAGACCTAGATGTCGAAGCTGCAAGAACATTAGAAGACCCACAGGAGACTAAAGTACTTATCCCAGATAAAAAAGAGGTATTACCCCTTAGTCCTAGGAAAGAATCTCAACAATGCGCAGTGACTATGTCAAAAGAAGATAAGAATTTGAATGGGAAAAGAACTACCGAGATGAAGCTCATTGGAAAGAAGGCTAGGAAGCTAAGTAAGAAGAGAGCTAAGATCGAAAAGTTGCAGAAGGTTCCAGAGGAAACTTCGCAGATGGAAAAATTGAAAAATTGGAGCTTCGTTGGGATATCAGAACAACGACACATGGCACTTCGCCATGGCGAAGAAATATAATCGTTGGGGACATTATAACCATTCGACTGCTGCCTCGAACGAGTGGAAATGCATTTAAGGCTTGGCACCAGATCATTGGACCACACCATAACGGACAGAACAGAGTTAATGAAGGCTTCATAACCATTTCAAGAGACCCGTTGTCGAGTTACCTATTTATCTCATCGCGCCACACACCGAGAACGCTTTTTCTAACCAGGAGTTTGAGCCCATAGACTAAGTGAATTGCATAAAGTGATCATTGCGCTCTTGTTGTTTATTCTAGTGCAGTGTCTAAGTTAATTTGACCCCGATCTAATTAATCCCAAGCATTTATGTCTTAGGAACTCAAAGCAGTCAAAGAATCAGTGACAAAAGTACTCCTTGACCCGATGACTGAAAGAGTCATGTCAGAGAGAGGATTATCCACAGGTGTACAAGCATCATCCACGAGAGGGTTGTCAACCTCTCCATCAACTACTCTAGTCGGACTGTCCTGACCATCAGATGAGAAGCGAACTAAGCACAGGGATGATCTCGCGAATGCTAAGTTGATTCCGAGCATATTACCTACCTATATACCACCTTTGAGCAGTGTTGTAAACCACAACAACGTACCTAGAGATTTTGAGTATGCCTTGGTCACTGCGTACCTCCTGAAGGGGATACGTGCAGTTCACGCAAACCAAGATAAGATTGCAACGTTGAAATTTAGCGACTTAAACCTCAGAGACCAGAAATTTTACAACATGCTCGCCACGCATAAGTACCTGACCAGAACAAAGGGAAAGAATTCAAAGATTGTCCCTCAGTCATGGACCCATAACCTTGCGCAATCCACCCTGTTGAACGTTATGAAGATTCCACACTTCAGGTGACACCAAGAGGTGAATGCATGTGTTAAATTGATTTTGATTACCATGGAGGTTATATATGGTTAAACCGTCGCATAACAATGGATTCGATGTTGATAAATTAGATCACCGGGCTTAGTATGCAAGGACCCGACCCACAGGATTTCTATCCTGGAAAAGCCATGGACCACTCTCTCACTCAAAGGATCAAGGACAGTTATGGCGATGTCGAGAAAGGAACATGAGGCTACAAGGTAGCTTCAATCTGGAGTGGCATAGTGCGCCTCACCTGTCAGATGATTGTAGGGAAGTTAGTACGCAAGAATTGACCCACCCAAGTAACTGGTTTTGTAGTTTACCTTGCAGGGAAGTGCGCGGAGGGCCTACAAATGAATTGGGCGCAGTACCTGGTGAACCAATTAGAACTTGACTGGAGAGAAGCCCAAGATCAAGGGTACAAATTCCACTTTGGTTGGCTATTGATCCTGATCTCTTTCATTGCTTGGGAGATGTCGAAAGGTGCGACCTTCCCAGACATCGAGCCCTTTGAACCATTGGCTACAAAGTTCAGCACACTGTGGTATTCAAGTGACATGAATAAACAATGGCAGTCCAATGCTGTATTTCACGCATACTACAACCAGTTGAAGGTATCCATACAGTTTGCACCTCGCATAACTATGAATCCTTTACACAGGTTCTGACCTTTGATGAAGTTCAATGCGTACCTCCATTTCATTTATATCATAGCACATGCTGACAAGAACAAGCAACAACTTCAGTCTTACTATAAGATAACGAAGGAGGACTTGGAGGAGATCACCAAGGATTGGTCAACGGACCTCATTCCAACAGACCTTGCAGAGATATCTGATATAGACAGTCCAAAAATTACGCAGGATACACCTGGGCTGAGAAAAACAAAGAAGACCAAAGAGGTCCATGATTTAGAGAGTGAATCTGTGAATACTGCTTCCATCTCACCCGAGCAAGGAGGTGATGATGAAGAGTTGAATGACACAGAGGTCGAGCAACAATAGGGTGACGAGGCTGATCCCCTAAAAAAGAGGAAAGGTTCTCTTCTGAAACCTTCCTCCCAGAAGAAATCAAAGGCCACTATGAAGAAGATGCAGACCGTCCTCACCTCTGATGACTTTGACTTCCTTGTATTAGCCCTGAATGATGCTTCGCTAGAGATAGCAGAGAAGCAAGAAGTAAAGAAAGAGGAGTTGTATGATCGAATCACGACTGAACTCCGAGGAGTACAACAAGCCCTACAATCCAGCCGTGCAGTCTTCACTGCACCGGGAGATCCAAAAGTGGGAGATAAGCCAATTGAACTCCACCGAATAGTTGATACAATCGAAGCTTGTCTTCGACGAGCGCAAGAGGGAACAACAAAAGCCAACCAAGCTTTGGTACAAGTACAGGGAGTACTTGTAAAACAACGTCGAGCTGCTAAATAGGAAAAGAGTGCTCTCCAAGAGAAGTTCGATGAAGAAAAGGAACAACTGCAGCAAGCCAAGTAACAGTTTCTCGTTGAGCAACTTGAAGTGAAGGAAACAGTCAACATAGAACTTGTCTCTGTGACTGTCGTAGAATTAAAGGCAGAGGATCAAGTCACGAAGCAAGTAGCGCAACTTGAAGAAGTGATCCAGCAGCTCCAACAGTGCATAGCATATTTAGAGCTACGCACTATACCAGAGACTCCATAGGAGTTAAGAGACCAACGAGAAGCCACTGCCCACAACGCAGTTGATAGAGTGAAGGCCCTTACCTTAGAATGCAAGCAATTCGCTAATTGCAGTGCCCAGACATAAGAGAAACTTACCGAGAACCCAGAGTTGTAGGCAATGGAGTTGCATCTCCAGGAAGCAAAGAAACACGCAGAAACACTACATGCACTGTTGAAGTCTCTGTCAGCTATGGAGAGAATGAAGAGATCTCAAGAGAAGCAAACCGCCCAATAGCAAATCCATAATATCTAGCGCAGAGTTATGGAGATAACTCAGAAACTCCAACTGGTACAAGATAATGCCTATTAGTTTTTTACAGAGGTGGAAGGCGAGGGAGAAGAACTGGAGCAGGTTAGCACCACGACAGAATATCTCCTGGAAGGACCTGTGAATGATGCATTCATTCAAGAATTTGTTGAAAAAGAGCGCGTAGCACAATAGCAATTTGAAGCAGTTCGAGCCAAGATCGAAGCATTTGAAGTAGAAATTCCTACACCAGAGTGACTCGGGATGAGTCACGGGTGAGTGTTGGGGGCCTGTTGGCCCTTGACCAAGTTTTGTTGATATCTAGTCAAGTTTGACCTATTTTTGGACTTCGACAGCTTGTCTAAGGAGGATCGCAAGACAAAGTAGAGATCGTGGGATCTCGACCCCTTTTTGGGTCCTTTTTGGGATGTGGGAATATGTAACGGGATTGGGATGTCGGCCCATGGGTTTACCCATGTTTAGGCCTATTTTGTAATATATAAATAGATGCTTAGGCTAGATAGAAGTGGTGGTGCATCTATGTGGTGTATGCAAGATGGATAAGTGCTAAGTGCGAGTATGGTTTGTAAATTCTTTGTGCATACTGAGAGAGACTTGTGGAGCTAAGTGCAAGTGATTGTAACAGGCTGTGAAGTGCTTTATGATGTAACACAAGGAAGGAGGATCTAGCGAGCTGCACAGATCTCCTATCCTAAGTGAAGTAGGGTTTTGAGGCTCTATGATTGTAACCAATTGAATGAAGACAATAAAGAAGAAGAGTTGGTGGACGTAGACCCAGGGTGGGGGTGAACCACGTAAACACTATGTTGTTATGCTTTGTGCTTGTCTTAATGTGTTTATGACTATCTTGCTAAGTGATTTGATAGAGATAGATAAATTTGTTCATGCTTTGTGCTAATGATATGTAAGAATGTTAGATCTGACTTCTATGAATGTTATTAGTGCTTTCTTTTGCTAGATCTGATCCATCTATTTGTGCTAAGAGATTAATTACATTAGATCAGTGTGAATGCTGCGAAGCTCTGTTTTATCAACGAAGTAGATATTGATTGCATATTGAGGATCTAACGGTGCTAAGTAGTCTATTAAGTATCATAATCACAGATCTGTGTCCCAACTAAGGTTGCATACATCTGAGTCTCGTAACCATCCCTGCCTCTACCTCGGGTGAGACTTCATCTGCTCTGTAGGTGTTGCCGAAAGGGTCGATAGTTAGGGTTTTGTTGGTGCGTTGTTGTAGCGTTGAACCCTGGGTCTACCCCTGTGCCAACAGGGAAATTACATCTCTTACAAAATAGAGTCTTAAGGTACATCTTAGTGATACTCCGAACACCCATTTGAAAACTCTTGAAGCAAATAGGAACAAATTACTGTTGGTTGAGGAGGAACTCTGGCATCAAAAGAGCAAGGCAACATGGATACATTCCAGGGACAAGAACACAAAATACTTTCATCGGTTTGCCAGCTTTAGAAGGAACAAAAAGCATCTGTGGGATGTAAAGGATGAAATTGAAAATATTCATATTGGATAGGAGGCTATCAAGAAAGAAGTTGTTAGACATTTTAGCTCCTTTTATAAAGAATCATCACAAAATATGATAGTGGATCAGATTGCATCTGTGTGTTTGTATCCAAGGTTGGTTACGGAGGAGGAATTGATTTTGCTAGAGAAACCATGTACAAAGGAGGAAGTGCTTAAGGTCCTAAGGGGATTTACCAAAGATAAGAGGCCCAGTCCTAATGGATGGACAATGGAGTTCTTTCTGAATTTCTTCGATTTGGTTGCAAATGATCTATTGGAGGAATTTGAGGAATCTCGATTATTTGTTGTGGTGAATAGATCCCTAAACTCAACGTTTCTATCTCTTATTCCCAAGTTCAGTGGATCGAAAACCTTTGGAGATTTTAGGTCGATTGCATTGTGTAACCTTTGTTACAAGATTATATCAAAGATAATTTCCAAACGAATTAGACCGATTTTGTCACGGACTCTATCAGAGGAATAGTTTGGTTTCTTAAAAGGTAGACAAATCATTGATGCCATAGGTACAACACATGAATGCATACACAACATAAAAGAAAAAAAGCTACAGGCTCTGATACTAAAGATTGACTTGAAAAAAGCCTACGATTGTATCAGTTGGGACTTTTTGAGATTGGTTCTTTTACATTGTGACTTTGGTCTGTCGACTACCAGATGGATCATGGGATGTATTTCTTCTGCAACATACACAATTCTAATTAATGGTGGACCAACTGAATTCTTTAAAAGTGGCAGAGGTCTCAGACAGGGGTGTCTGTTGTCACCATTGATTTTTATTCTAGTTTTGGAAAGCTTGAGCCTAACATTGAAAAAAGGACAAGAGGATGGATTAGTGACAGGAATCAAGGTTTCAAGGCTAATTCGGATTATCCATCTAATTTTTTTGGATGATATCCTGATTATGACTAAAGCATCGATCACTAAATGGCTAGAGATTCATAAGATATTAACCAGTTTTTGCAACTCAACCGGGCTTTTGACTAATGCTCAAAAAACCTCTTTTTATCAGTTTGGAGCTTAACAAGCTATTCTGGATACATTAAAAGTTTCCGTTTATTACAACTTCAATGATCTTACCGATGGTTTTAAATATCCTAGGTAATTTTTAAAAGTTGGCAGGTACAAGATAGAGGATTGGCACTGGCTATTAGCAACATATGAAAGGCGCATCAACAATTGGTGCAATAGATGGTTGACCATTAGAGGACACCTAGTCCTGATAAAGGCGGTCTTGGAAAGACAACGAGTATACTGGCTGGATCTGGAAAATATCCCATCATCGGTTCTAAATAATATTCGTCAAGTTGTCTTCAATTTTCTCTGGGATGGAAAAAGAAAAAAGAAGGGCATACACCTATGTAGCTGGTAGATTATTGCACATCTGAAGAAGCATGGGGGTTAGGGATTGAGGAACTTGGTCAGTTTTAGCAGAGCCATGGCGGAAAACACCCTTTGGAGGGATTTGATGTTAGATGGACTATGGCATCCTATTCTAAAATATAAATATTTTCTTTCAGTCTCTGTGGCACGTTGGCTTCGCATGGTTCCGATGGATGGAAAAAAAGGTTCACTGACTTGGAGATATCTCCAAAAAGCATTATATATCCTACTGCATTGGATGGCATGGCTTCCGAGCTCAGGAAAATCGATTATAATTGGAAAAGATAAGATACTTGGGATGGGATACGTGACATTGTTGACTAGAGATCTGATATCAATATTAAACCAGCAAGGTGTGTATTAATTATGTATGGCGATCAGAGAACCTCGTCCGGGCATGATTGGCCCCAACTGGATTACTAGTGCTGAGCTAGGTCTCGTGGGTTCTTTAGCAACTGAATGGAAAGATTTTTGTTGTGCGATCCTAAATAATGGTGTTAAATTGAAGAGGAAACTAGATGATCTTATTTGGACGGGTGGAGACTCATCAGGCAAGATCACTGTAAAAAATGTTTATGAAGCTATTGAAAACAAAAAACAAAATAAGGTGATAGGTGGCTGGAGAAAATCACTATGGTCCTGGGACTGTCCATTGAAATTAAAGTTATTTACCTTGTTGGTGGCAGAAAACAGGATTTTAACTTGGGAAAATATGCAACGTAGAGGTTTTGAAGGCCCCGGCTATTGTCTTCTCTGTAAGAAGAATATGGAAATTGTTTTCCACCTATTTGTTGAATGCCCCTTCAACTTCTCTATTTGGGAAATAATTAAATCAAATTTAAAATTTCCCGGGGCTTGGATAGGAAACTCCATGTCTGAGTGTTTTAAAAAATGGAAATTGTTGTTTTCGTACTATCTTATTCTTCCGACTTATATATGCTGGAATATTTGGATCGAGAGAAACCTTACTATCTTCGAGAATGGGTTACCATCTGTATAGAAGGTGGCGTTTTTGTCTTTATTGCTCATGGTTGATTACAAGATACCAATCAAATTAAAGGCTATTAGGAGATGGATGTTGCGACCAGTGGTGGAAGGCTCGACCGGTTGGTTTGACGGGGCAACAACTACATCTGGGAATTGTAGTGGAGCGGGAGGGATATTAAAGATTAATGATCACAAAATTTTCAAATGGACTATAAACTGTGGTCCTGGGACAAATACCAGAGCAGAGTTGTTGGGAGCGTGGGCACTTTTGACATTGGATTCTCGCTTTGCCATATCAGAGCTCTTGGTTAAGGGGGACTCAAATATCGTTATTGATTGGCTGCGAGGAAAGGGTAGCCTCCAGGTGCTTACTCTGGAATGCTGGAAGGGAAGACTTACTAATCTTTTAAATCTATTTCATAATGTAACCTTCGAGCATATCTATCATGAAGATAACACAGAAGCAAATAGGCTATCAAAACAAGCATTGCTAAAAGTCCCTGGGAAAATTGAATACTTCCAAAGTGAAGGGGACGATGAAGGTCCTCATTTGTATTTAGACCTATACTAGATCTGGAATATCACATATGTTCCTTGATGATGGGAGAATAGCGGGAGGTTCTATTGAAGATCATTATCTCTGGACTTCTTGACAGGGGTCTTTTTGATGTTGTAGTTTTTGTTTGTTGGAATCGTAGATGGGGTTAGGATTTGTCGGCATATGTACAAGTGATGGGTTGCTTCTTTTTGGCTTGTTGGATTTCTATGGGAGGTATAGTGGTCATATGGCCTGATGTTTTCTTTTGTAATAGAACAATTTATATTTCAATAGAAATATAAAGCGACATTTTCTGTGGAAAAAAATATGGAAATCATATTTTTATTTTTTTTACATCTTTATAGTTTTTATTTTTTTAATGTTTGGTTTCCTATTGAACTAATTCAAATAAATTGTTACTCCTTATTTCTAGGATGGTTTATGACATGGGTTTGGATTATAGGAGGATGAATGACATTCATGTTTTAGTATTAATTCACTCATTTTATTTTGTGACCTATCCACATGAATTGTATATATACTTGGAAATTGGAAAATCTTGGATGTCTCAATCTAGTTGTTTGAGTCGGTCATGAATTGCCTTTTCATGTGGGTTTGTTTCATCTAGAGTTGATGTGTTTTCCATAATTATGACATTCTTTTATAATCTAATTAATTATAAAGTGAAGGATTAACTCCTACATGTGATAAATAGTGTCTAAATTATATGATTGTATTGTAATGATGTAAACCACATATAATCTCTATGTATGAATCAAACATGAAAACAATGAAAGAAGTTAGGATTAATGATTTATAGAATCAATTAAGAGATTTAGGAAGAGATTATTAGAGATAGTTATGGTGATAGTTGAATTGAATATATTGTCATAATATATTATTATTTTCACTTATTCTATGTAAAGGGATCTATTGTACAATAGAAATACACATGAGTAATGAAAGATTGCTTAGAATTACCCCTTCAAGAATTTATTGAAATAAAATAGCTACCAAAATTCTTTATACTTTTATAAAAATGATTGTATTGTATTTCAATTTTTTTATACAATGAAATAGCTATAAAAAGGAATTTATGCACAATAATAAGTTATCCAATAAATTAGTCATATTTGATGTATTAACATTTCCTTTTGAAGGTGGAATCTTCTTACTGCAGACTGTGATGAGCCCCCAAGCTTTGTAAAGAAACTAGACGCCGTCCCAAAGATTGACCTTCCCCCTGATCACCCAATGAAGGTTGCAATTTCCCTTTCAGAATGAGGCTTGGTAGGTCAATTCATGGGGCTCTGGCCCTCAGCCAAAACCACAGACAACTGGATCCAAAGGAACTAGAGGTCGCTGATAACAAATAGTGTAACGTGCTATACGGTTGGGAGAGGATATTTTATCTTCGAATTCATCTCCCAGGAGGACAAAGATCTAATATTTATAAATGGACCATACTTCATGGGAACTCAAGGGCTCTATTTGAATTGCTGGACCCCAAGCTTTGATCCGGCCTCATAAGTGCCCAAAGACATCCCTGTCTGGGTTAGACTCCCAAATCTGCCAATACATTGCTGGAATCCCGCTTCGCTTCAAGCAATCGGAAATGGATTGGGACATTACATCGATAGAGCGGACCCAAAAGACCAATACTCATGCGCAAGGATCTGTGTGGAAGTAGATCTAGAGGTAGGGATACCGGAAGCGATAAAACTAAAAGTTGGGGATTGACAACACTTCCAAAAGCTTGATTATGAACAACTCTCGTTCAAATGTAGAGGTTGTTATGAATACGGCCATTTCCAAAGAAACTGCCCAAAAAACCTCAATATAGAGAAAGCAGGGGATGAAGGCTGGCAACAGGCTCAGAAAGGAAAACCCAAAACAAAAGGACCAAGAAGCGAAAATATAGCCACAACACAAGCCAAGGACCTAGGAAGCAAAGAGAAGGAGAATAACTTCAGTATCTTGGCTCGGGGAACTGGCAATGAGACAACAGAACCAAGTAAAGATGCCCAAGTGGAAGAAACAAGAGGAAACCAGACCCCTGAAGACAAAGGAAATCAATTGATGCAGAAGAAGAGGAGAAAAACAAATCCCCCCAAAGGATGGAAGCAAGTCAAGGCACAGAGGAAGGGGAGATCTCGTCAGGCAGTGACTCAGAAGGCGCAAGCAAAGCTTGGGCCACCCCAAAGAAAACAGGAAGAGGCAGAAAAACAAAAAAAGAAGAAAGAGGAAACCTACAAATATGTCTTAAAAGGTTCACAGCCAACTATCAAGCAACTGATCAGCGTTCAGCAAACAAGAAAGCTATCCAAAACATCCCAAGGAGGCCATTCCTCCCCCCATGGTAATTGATGAATCTAACCTCCTGGAATTGTAGGGGTTTTGGTAGCAAAAGGAAAGAGGAAGAACTCAAGGATATTATCAAAGCTTTGAAAGAAGACATCCTACTCCTCCAGGAGACCAAGATGAGTCAAGAAGACTCCCTCAAAGCTTCATTGAACGTATGGAGAAACAACCAAGGAATAGCCGAAAATGCCAGAGGTGCCTCAGGAGGGCTCTGCACACTGTGGAACACCACCAAAATAGATATGATCAGCTCAAACACATGCATGCACTGGATTCACACCAAACTCCTCCACAAAGATTTGGGATATCTGGTAAGCCTCTTCAATATCTATGTACCGCAACATATAGAGGAAAAAAAAATTGCTGGGAAACCCTAAAAGACTTCTTACAACAAAATGAACTTGACAATATGATTTTAGGAGGGGATCTAAATGTAACCCTGGCCCAGGAGGAAAAAAGAGGGGGAACCATTGTGAGAGACCCAGCTAGAGAATGGGTGGAAGACCTAATCTCAGCCTGGGATCTAGTAGACATCAAACCTGCCAAAGGCCTCTACAGGTGGACTAATAAAAGGGTAGGACCTGGGCATATTGCTGCTAGGCTAGATAGATTCCTCGTCCAAAGCTCCGTCTTGTTACTTGGGCTCACATCCACCTCAAAGATCCTTCCTCATAGCGTTTCAGACCATAAGCCCATCCACATAGAAATCAATACCAACCAAGTCCATGGACCCATCCCTTTTAGATTTAACCTGACCTGGATCCAAGACAAAGACTTTCTTCTTCTTGTATCCAAATCTTGGACAAGCATTGTCAAGGGCTCATCTTTTTATGTTTGGGAAGAGAAACTAAGAAGGCTAAAGACAACTCTAAAAACTTTGGCAAAGGGCCAAGAAAACCCAATCACCTCTCGCAAAGAAGCCCAAAAGCAACTCGAGAACCATTAGCTAGAAATGGAAAACAAAGAGATCACACAAGAGGGCCTGCAATACAAGGACCGTCTTCAAAGACAATGGCACAAATCCTGCAGAGAGGAAGAATGCTACTGGAGGCAAAAATCCAGAAGCCTCTGGCTGAAAGAAGGAGATAAAAATACAAGCTACTTCCACAAGCAAGCGGAGGCAAGAAAGCACTATAAAGAAGTGACATAAATTCAGGTTCAAAATAACATAATCTCAGATCTAGAAGGCATAAAACAATCATCCTTTGAAACCTTTGAAGCACTCTATTCAGGACCGCAAAGGACAGTCATAGACCCTCATCTGTACCCTCTCTCCATTATTCCAAACCTCATAAAGGAGGAAATCAACATCAGGTTGATTAAGGAAGTAACGTAGCAGGAAATAAATGAGGCGCTAGACCAAATGAACCCAGACAAGGCCCTAGGCCCGGACGGTTTCACTGCCAGATTCTATCAACAGTGCTAGGAAATAATAAAATATGATCTCACCAAGATGATCCGGAAATCGCAAACGAGCAGCAAGCTTGGCGGGAGCACAAACTTGGCCTTCCTGGTGCTTATCCCGAAAGAGAAAGGAGCAGTCAAATTCAACCGCTTCAGGCCAATCTCCCTCTGCAACACAAGCTACAAAATCCTCACCAAAATTATAGCCAACAGAATCAAAACAATCCTCCCTCTTATCATCCTAGAAAATCAGGGAGGCTTCATCAAAGGCAGACATATTGCAGATAACATCATCCTAGTTCAAGAGGCCCTTCACTCAAGCGTCTGAAGGAAAGACAAAGGTATGATAATAAAACTCGATCTCGCCAATTCCTTTGATAGAGTTAGACACAACTTTTTATTTGAAGTAATGAGAAAGTTTGGTTTCGATCCATCTTTTGTAAAATAGATTAAAGCTTGTATAGGATCACCTTGGATATCCCCCATGGTGAATGGAAGAGTAACAAATTTTTTCCAAGCCACCAGAGGCTTAAGGCAAGGGTGCCCCCTCTCACCCCTCCTCTATGCAATCCAAGCTTTAGTTCTAAGATATCAACTGGAAAATTCCCAAAGTCAAAACAACCTTCAGGGGTTAAGAATAGCACAAGGGGTGAAAGACATAAATCATGCACAATTTGCGGACGATACTCTGCTGTTGGGAGGTGCAAGCCCTATAATAGCAAAGAAGTTTAAGGAGGAATTGGAAGCCTATGCTGTAGTCTCAGGAAGTGAAATAAGCCAGGCCAAAAGCAAGGTTTATGGATGGAATATTACACCAAATGAAATGATGGGAATTACTAGAGTTCTGGGGATGGAAGGGCACACCAAATGGGAGGCTTTCAAATACCTGGGAATCCCTATATTCAAATCTGCCCCAAGAGACTCACATTGGAACCAACTGATTGACAACCTAAAAAATAAAATTTCCTCCTAGGGGGCGAACTGGCTAAATCTAGCAGGGAAAGTTGTCCTGATTAAAGCAGTTCTGGCCAGCATACCCATCTATCAGAGCTCGTTGCTTTTAGCCCCTGCCTCCACAATTCAAAATATTGAGGCACTACAAAGACGGTTCCTTTGGGAAGGAGGAAAACAAACAGGAAGGAAAATGCATCTGATAAACTGGGAAAAAACCTCTAAACCTCTCTTGGAAGGCGGCCTCAACTTCAAAAAAACCCAAGTTCAGAACCTAGCCTTGGGGGAAAAGTTGCTCTGGATTATTGTCACCGGAAAACCAACTTGGAGCAAATTGGCACTATGGAAAAAATACTTTAGGGGTCCAAGGGAACGATGCATATAATATCCGTGTAGGGAATCTAAGGGATCCCCTATCTTTACCCTCTACAAAAAGGCCATGCTCCACTTCAACCCTCAACTCACTTGGGTGCCACGAAATGGAAAGAAAATTAAAATTTGGCAAGATTCAATCATGGGAGACCCCCCCCTAGGGATGAGACAAGGCCTGCTGTGCCTCAAAGACTGGATGGAAAGTCAAAACATAAATTCTATCTTTGACATCTCAATTTGGGGGAATGACAAGTACAAGACTTGGCAAGGGTGGGGAGTGGTCAACAGACCCCCCGAATTAGAAAGGGAATGGAGCATCCTAAAGCTCTGTCTTCAGGGGAAACCCCTCCTCAAAAAAAAAGGAAAGGACGAAAGAGGCTGGGGAGGGAACTCCAAGCCCTACACCACAACATAAGGCTACCGTCTCACTATAAATGTTCCCAACGTCCCGCCTAACCCGTTCATCTGGAAAGCAATTTGGTAGTCCAAGTCCATCCCAAAAATTTACATGTTTATCTGGACCCTTGCCCACAATATCATCCAAACAGGGGAAAACCTCAAAATAAAAGGATGGGAAGGCCCCTACAGGTGTCCTCTTTGTCTATAGGCTGAAGAAACTACAGACCACCTCCTTCTCAACTGTGACTACTCCAAAGAAGTCTGGAAGCTGGCGATAGGAACACAAAGTGTCATCAACCTCCCTCCAGACACCAAAAGTCTTCTCCAATAGTGGGACTCCAATTACCCATTCAAGATACATAAATGAAGCCAAGGCTATGCTCTATGGAAGGTCCTCCCAAAGTTCATCCCGTGGAATCTATGGCTGGAAAGAAACAACAGAATCTTCAGAGACTGCAAAAGGAGCACAACCCTTGTGGTAACCAAAACTCACGCCTCTTCGGTTAAAGTGCACCTTACTTATGCTAATCAAAAAACAACAAAACGCTAGAAGCAAAAGAGGAAATTTGGTTGGATAAGTTTAAAATCCAAATTCATAATGGGATAAAGGCTAGCACCCCAAACCAAGAGGAATGGGAAATCAGGAAAGGAAAACAAGATTTCGACAATTGGAAAAAAAAGAGAAATGTCCATATCCTGTCCTTCGACGGGGCCTCAAAAGGGAACCCAGGCCTAGCAGGAGGAGGAGGGATAATTGAAAGCCCCAATGAAGCAACAATGATAAACTACACCCTGGTTTTAGGAATCGAAACTAACAACAGAGAAGAAGCCCTGGAACTCTGGCAAGGGCTAAATCAAGCAAGCAGGCACAGGATCCAGGACCTGGTTATAATAGGCGACTCCAGAATGGTAATCAAAGCCACAACTCACCATTCTAAAACCCAAAGTGTGAAACTCAATAACCTCTTGGACAAAATCCACCTCCTTCTTGGGAACTTCCGCTCTTATAAGATCTACCATGTGTTAAGAGAGCTAAACGAAAGGGAAGATGTTGAGGCTAACAAAGGCACCCTCTTGGTGCTGAGAAATTTGAAGGTAAATGGAACGTTATCCATCGTGGAATTACCTTGATCCATGAGAGCTAGCCCTCCACTTTCAAAAAGGCAAGTTGGAGAAAAGAAGCAAGGAAGATGGGAAAAGCACTTCGATTAAGTCATGTCAGGACAAATCTATTGGGCAGAAGGGACAAGGAAGGGTATCATGAGACAATGGACTTCAGACAAGGAGGAGACAGAGAATCACTACGCCCATGCCTCACAGATTTAGCAAATCGGGTTGAAATTATGAAGGGGAAGGAAGGAGCGCATAAATCGGAGGTGCTTCCATAACCTCAATCCACTCCTAAGCAGAGACCTCTTGAGGAATTTCTATCGAAGCAACAGGGCGCAATAAGAGGGGAAAGATATCAAGAAATGGCATCAAGCTTAGGCAACAAGCCAAGCACAGAAGAAAGACTAAAGGCGATGGACACAACACTGGAAAACTTAAAGCAATTGCTGCAGTTCCAACTGGACTTTCTCGAAAATCTGGATTCAGAAGCAGGCAGACGTCTTGAGAAGATGGAAGAGGACATCTCCACCACCAAAATCGGTTTTACTGAAGAGCTGGGCAAGCTGCACAAAGAACTCAAGAATCCCAAGCACGAATTCAAGGAAAGAATCGACCAATTGGAGGTAAAAATGTCTCAGCTCAACAATGAATGGAAGTAAGACCCAAAGAACTAATCCAGTCGCTCAGCATGAAAGTGAGCTCAACACATCTTCAACAAGATTGGCGTTTTGTATAGAAGCCAATGCTGTAAATAAATCTGTAATCATTAACTTTATGTTAGCACCTTTAGTTAAGGATTCAGGCTTATTGCTTTTAGGAATAGTAGTAAACACCAGGAAGGCAGTCGCTCAGTGAAGTGCAGGCCATTTTGTAATCGCACCAGTGACAAGACCACCTTCTTTATAATCAAATACCACTATCCGTTCTCATAAAAAAAAAACATTTCCTTTTACCTAGAGAAATAGAAAACCTCATAAAAGAGGTCTAAAGGCTTTGCCTAGACCACACCAACCCTTAACATGGCTGGATTTGTGGTGTCTCTAGGGGTTTTGAACCGGTGACTTTCACTTATGGAGTGCCTTAACAATGCACTCCCTCACTGACTGTTCTTGATCTCGGGGACTGTATATAAATTAATTAAATGTATGAAATAAGATGAATTGTGTTTGTTCCAAATAGAGTTTATTCTTTCCTTTTACAAAGTGGATCTTCCTTACATTCTCTCATTTTCATACACTTTAAAGGAGATCAACACCAATTGCATACAACATTGATGTCATCAAGGGCATTTAAGTGAGAATTTTCTCCTTAAGATAAATATAAAGCTTAAATATATGGTAAGATGTTTGGAATTTACTGAATTTGGGTCATATGTGCTTAGTTTTGAATTGGGTTCTTATGGCTTCATGGTGTGTTGCAAAATTCATTTTTAGGGAGTTGAGTCAAACTTTCCTCAACTAGATTTGATTCATTATCTGTGTTTCTTTACCACAAGTTTGATGTTTAGGAGTTACATTCTTGAAATTTAGGTACAAATAATCACCTCCATTATAGTAAATGAATGTTGTTATTGCCCTTGATTTACTTTTTTTTTTTTTAATTTCTATGATGAAGTGTATTACTATGGTCACTTAAATCTCAATTTTTTAATATAAACAAAATGATTGATCACAATGCATGCATTTTGAAGAGATTAATACTAATGTTAATTTACCCTACACTTCACTCAATAACTACTATGTTTAAATTGGCAATCCATTACATGGTTTTACTCATTCAAATATTTCATAGTTATATATTAATATTCCCACAATGTCAATGCAAGAAGTCTAT
>SNQJ01S0005192.1:274645-292547 GCA_010110895.2 Picea sitchensis
ATACTAATGTTAATTTACCCTACACTTCACTCAATAACTACTATGTTTAAATTGGCAATCCATTACATGGTTTTACTCATTCAAATATTTCATAGTTATATATTAATATTCCCACAATGTCAATGCAAGAAGTCTATTAGTGATGAGTTGATCCAGATGGATGTAAGTGGCCTTCCACCTATTCCAACTAGCTCATTTTGGCAGTTTTCCAGTTTGGCATTTTTTTCCCTAGTTTTTGGGTCCCTGACTTGTGGGGTCGTTTTGAGGCCCTAAACATCATTTTTAGGGTTCACCACAATTAGAATGACCTTTCATAAATAGCAAAAAAATGTGTATTCCTCAAATAGACCTTTCCAACGGGCTATTGTGCCCCTAAAATGAAGATCGTATGCAAAAGTTACGACCCCATAAAGTTGATGTACTAACTTACCCAAACGGGGCCCACATGACTTTGGTGCTTCATCTCCTAGGGTTAGGGTTTTGTATGTCTAGGGTTTTTGACATTGATGTTTATTGTAAAAAGGTCTTCAAAGCCTCATTGTAATGATCTTCTTGCGAATGAGCGCAACCGTCACATCTCTTCTCAGAGATAATCCACCACCATTCTAGCAAGCTTGTTTCCACTGCATTTTACAGTTTCAACTTATTTCCTTATTGAATAGAAATCAGTTTTACTGTATATATGTTATTATGTGTTAAGAATATTTTGATAATAATCTGTATTCATTTCGTTCTACAAATATATTCTGGATCACGACTCTGGATTCTCAAGCATGGAAAATGGTGGTTGGCAATTCATAGCATGCACCATAGGTAGCAAGTATCTCCATTTACAAATTTTTTAATTGCATATCACCTTGGGGACTTGTGTGGATTGCAAACGCTTATACCTCATGTACAACTACATTTGTAAATGGAAATCAATTTGTTTATTTTGTTTACATCTTTATAGTTGTTATTTTTTGAATGTTTGGTTTCCTATTGAACTAATTCAAATAACTTGATATTCCTTATTTCTAGGATGGTTGATGACATGGATTTGATTTATAGGACAATGGGTGTTGCTCATGTTTTGGTATTAATTCACTCATTTTATTTTGTGACCTATACACAATTGTATATATACTTGAAAATTCGATAATCTTGGATGTCATCAATCTAGTTGTTTGAGTCGATCATGGATTGCTATTTCATTGTGGGTTTGTTTCATTTCGAGTTAATGTGTTTTGCATGATTATAGTGTGCTTTTACAATCTAATTAATTATGGAGTGAAGGATTAGCTCCTACTTGTGATAAATAATGTCTAAATTATATGATTGTATTGTAATGATGTAGACCACACATAATGTCTATGCATGAATCAAACATGAGAACAATGGGAGAAATTAGGATTGATGATTTCATAGAATCAATTAAGAGATTTAGGAAGAGATTATTAGAGATAGTTATGTCGATGGTTGAATTGAATGTTTTGTTATGATATATTATTATGGTCACTTATTCTATGTAAAAGGATATATTGTACAATATAAATACATATGAGTAAAGAAAGATTGAATAGAATTTTCCCTTGGGTTTATTGAATGTAAACTCCCATTGTCCCTTTCTTAATATGTGTTTCAATGTTTTTATTGCTAAATCTTAAAGTCAACATTTGGTGTGAGAGCTTAGTTGCCCATATTGTTGAAATTGTGAAGTCACTGAAGTTGTTGAGCATTTAGGATGATTGTCCAAAGACTTGGTGATGCTACATGGAGAAGAGATATGGGAGATTGGTTGTCCATATTGTTGAAATTGTTAAATCACTAAAGTTGTTGAGCTTTCAGGATGATTGTTCAAAGATGTGGTGATGCTACTTGGAGAAGAGAAATTGATATTGTGGAAAAAAATGCTCAAGTCTCCTAAAAACATTGATATTGTAGTTGTGAAAGAGAGACATGATAATGCTTTGTGAGAGGTTGTTTGAAGTTGTTCTAAATCTAGTAAATGTAAAGTTTGTTGAGAACCAAGCATAGATCTATTTGTTGACAATCTGCATGGAATTTATTCCAAGAACTTTCTTGATGTATAGACTAATAAATTTTTCCACCTCATGTTCATCTATTTGTTTAAGAAGACATCATTTTTGGTAATCTAGGGTTTTTCCAAAGGTCATGAGTTGTTGTGGCTTTGTTTTATCTCCTTTATTGTTAAAAGTTTACTACTGGAAATCATTGAACTGAGAAAGAGACATACACGTGGGCATTGAAAGGATGATTTGAAAGATATTGAAAGAGACTATGCAACTACAATTATAATCATTTGTACTCTATTGTGATCTACCTATAAATCGTCAATGAAAATTTGCAAAATCAGTTGATGGTAGAAAGATCTACAATTAAGGGTCATGAAGCAGTATATGTGGAAATTATTATTTGTAATAAGATTTTCCATTTATGGTCAAATGTTGTTTTGTAAATACCATATTTTATTGAGTTTAATCTATTATTCTCCTACAAAAATCAATAGTGAAGCATATCTTTGTTGTAAAAGTAAGAGGACAATTTGGGCATGGATGAGTTTGGAGGCAATGAGTTTTTTGAATCTATTGCGTGACTTTAATCCTATCATGTTTGATCTGAATCACCTTGAAAATGAAGAGACAAAAGTAAGTGAAGCTCAATCCAAAATGAAAGCCTTGAAGTTATCAGAGAACTCAAATGATAATGGCAATAATGATAAGCAAAGGTTGATATATTTACTAATGTTAGACAAGAAAATCATGAAGATATCAATGTTGACAATAGTGATGAATTGAGAAGTGAATGGTCCAAGAGAGATGAAGTGAATTGTTGAGGAATGTATTGAAGATGATACAACAAGAAAAATAAATTAATTCTTCATCTTTATTGAAGATGTTTCTTGATATCATGTATAGAGGGTTGTGGTATATGAAAGGTGGTATAAGGTTTTTAGATCTGGCACATGAACAATTGAAGATAACCCCAACAATGATGAATTTAAGGTGCATGTAGGCTCACATGCAATGAAAAACCAACATTAAATAATGAAAGGAAACATTACTGGAAAGAGTTGATGGGCTGCTGGAAAGAGGCGTATTGAATGGCCAACATTCAATGAATAAATGTGTCTTTTAAAAAAAATTGGTCTATCATTCCATGTGCACCATTTAAAAACTGAAATGTTATTTTATGAATTGTTATTTTATGAATGCAAGTGAATATTATAATGATTATAATAGAAGGCATCAATGAGAAGAATGAACAAAGTAAGGTGGATAGTAACTGCATGATACCCTTTTAATACAAGTTTTTTTTTGGGTATGGTATGGTCTATGTTGTGCATAATCCACCCCTTAAAAACTTTTATATGGTCTATGTTGTCTAAAACCATCCTTTATAGAGGAAACGTTTTTTAGTAAAATAATTATAAGCAAAAAAAATCAATATAGTTTGTGTTGTCTAAAATCCAATTTTAATAAAAAAAATTGTTCTTGATAAAATTACTATAGGAAAAAAATTCACATTTTTAGTAAAATCACTATATAAAAAAAAAAAAAATCAATGTCATTGCTCCCTATTTGTAAAATAATTATAAGCAAAAAAATAAATCAATGTCCTTGTTTGCAAAGGAAATTCAATGTCATGAAAGTGATTGTTTATTACTTGCAAAATCATTAATGTCATTTCTTATTATTAGTCTTTGCCTCCCCTAAGGAGTATAGTTTTCGCTTAGATGTCAATTGGCATTAACTCCCTATTAGTTGGTAGGCTTTTTACGAAGTTTCTTAATGTTTTGCAATCTTTTTTATTAATTTTTTTTTTAATTTAAAAATCATTTTTATGAATTTCAAAAATTTATATTTTCATTTTTTGATTGGTCCACAACATATTGATGTGATCAAATATTTCTTGTGGAGGGAAATATTATTTACTTATTTATCAAATTTTAAAATTAGTTTAAGTAAAACTAAACTAGCATAACCGCGAGTTAGTGGCTGGTCAACGCCGAAAGCCAGAGGTAGAGAATGAGAAATGAAACGCGTTGATAACTGAGGCAGATAATGAAACTCCCAGACAGTTGAAGAATTCCAAAACTTAATTATTTAAACATGGCAATCATATGATGTTACAGTAATTTCTCAATATGATTAGGTAAATGTTAAAAAGTAAATAGGTTAACGGATGCATTTATAAATGCAAAGAAGTTATCAACAATAAATCTGGCTCATTGATTTTGGAGGACGACTAAGAATATGCCAACATCTTCAATGCATAACCATCAGATTAGAATTTAAGATTAAAAGATCTTTAATTGTGCCGATCTCCAATAGGTATACGCCTTTTGACGTAATTATATAATTCCTCCATTAAAAAGATTCATTTCACATTTTTATATATAAATTAATGAAAATTTTTGTATGGAAATTAATGGAAGTTGGAATGATTAGTGCAATCGATTTTTTCACTGCACTCAATGGTCTGCCACTGTAATATGTTGGAACATAAAAATTTCACCAAAATTTTCCCAAAATTTTACAAAATTCTCCTATTTCCTTATGCTTCAAATTATTTCCATAAATTTCACCAAAATTTTACAAAATTCTCCTATTTCCTTATGCTTCAAATTCCTTCCATAACTTTGATGTCTTTCAAGATTGTTATTTATTATTTATATAGTTCCTTTTGGTTTGTTTTGATTTTGATGGTATAGTTTGATGATCTTTCTCCTTTGATTTTTCGTCATGCTTTGCATTGAATAGAAAATAATGGAGGTCAATGCATAGTGGAATGAGAGAGCTTTTCCAATTACTTACAGTTTTCGATTCATCAATATGATTTACAATACCATTCAGAACTATCCGCTTAATGGAGATCTGGTCTTAATCCACGGGTTTTACTTTTTAATTTAGTTATTTCTTATATATTTTCATTTTACTTCACCTTAGTTTTAGTTTTTGTGTTTTTAATATTAGATTTTATTTGTTTTAATTTTATTTGAGTTTGGCTTTTTAGTAGATTTCATTTTATTACTTTAGTTTAGTGTGTATTTCTTTTTGTAAGATTTAATTAGTTATACATTAGTTTGTTTTTGTTTAGTTGTATTTTTTTTTATTTTTAGTTTTGTAATTATTTTTTATTCAATTGTATAGTGTAATTCTTAATTTAGTTTAGATTTTAACTTATTTTAATTTGATTAATAATTAGTATAGTTTAAGTTTTCTATATTAATTTAATTTTAATTTAATTATAAATTTTAATTTTAATTTTTAGTTTAGTTTTAATTTTAAATAGATTTTATTTCATTATTTAATTTTATTGGATTTAGTTTTCAAATTTAGATTTTATTTTTTAGATTTAATAGATTTAGTGTGATTTTCGAATTATTTCATATTAAGATTTGATTTTAATATGTGTTTGTTTGGATTGCAGGTTGATATGAAAGATTTGGAGCCTAAAAGATTTGGATTGGAGAAGATTTGGAGGGTAAGATTGTGGAAACAAACTAACTCTCAAAGGCTATATAAGAAGCATAAAGTTAATGTAAAGGGGGTTGGGGTTAGGAACTTGAAGGCATTTTGGGGCTTTTGATTTTAGAATGGAATATGAGTCTTTTTAATGTAAAGATTGTGAGTTTTTGTTTTGTTAAATTATGTCTTTTCCTGTAATTTGTTTCTTATGTTCTCATTAATCTTTCTTATTTTTATAGATTCATTTGAGTTTTGACTGTTGCAATTCAGTACTACTTCTGTTGTAGCAAATTTTAAAGCATATGTATTTGAACTAGCATTTCCTATTTTTTGTTGTGAGCAAAACTAGGCTTATGTTTGAATATTGTTGCTCAATTTCAAATAATTGAAGTGCAATTTGAGTGAGTTTTATATCATTCTTCTATTAAAGAGGTGGACCATATTTATCATTGTTGGATATATGGCTTACCTATTCAATTTTGTTATCCTAGATCTTCCATTCGTTCTTTAAGAATTTAAAGGATTTAGTAGACAAGATCATGCCTCCTTATTTCTGACTTTTAGATATTGAAAGACTCATTAAAGTTCGGGTAAAAAATCCTTAGACTCCAAACTAGTCATCATTATTTACTTGAAAATGTTCTAGGCATTTCTCTTTTGCAGTCAAGGGAAATCTCTAGTAACATCATTTTTTGGCGTCGTTTTCGAAGAGTGAAGAAACAAATTTATCTTCCCTGGGTGTTCGACAGAGTTCAGATCTATTTCTTGATGGTGAACAAGGAATAGACATAAAAAATTGGGTGTAATCATTTACCTAGCGACACCATGGTCAAAAGAATCCATATGATTCACTAGTGACTCCACTGGTTTCAAGATATCAAGTTATTTTGTTGCTCAGATCGTTGCAAGGTTTGCACCTTTAATTTTTTTAGGTATTCATGGTTATCCAAATCAAATTCCTCATATAGATGAATGGGATGAATACTTTCCAAGATTTAGTGAAAAACAAGAAGATAATCCTGCTCAACATCTATTGGAGTTTCATCAATGTATGGATCAACTATATATATATATATATATCATGAGGACGTATTGATGAAAATGTTCATGTTTTCCTTAGGAGGTGATGCAAGACAATGGTATAAATCTCTATCTCCTTCTAGCATTTCCTCATTGAAAGAATTTCATGCAACTTTTAATGAACATTGTAAGATTATTTTCTTAGTTGAACTTATGTTTGAAGATTGTTGTGAACATTACAAATATAAGAAATCTGCCATAGATAAGGAAGATTTTTCTGATGAGGAAGATTATCCTTGTAAAGAGGATAATGTTTGTGATGAACATTTTGCTATGGAAGAAAGTATTCCTCAAAGTTTCCAAAATGTGTCTAATTGTTTTCATGATGATTGTAATGTTCAAGATGAATTAAATCTAGGAAATCAAGAAATCCATGCATTTCCTTTTGTTACTAATGATATATTAGTAACAAAATTTTTCTATAAAATTTTAGAAGAGGAGGAGCGAATAGAAAGGTCTCAAAAATTTTCTATAAAAGATCAAAACTCTATTAAGAAAGGAAGCTATAAAAGTAAAAACCAAGAAGCATATCAAAAGGAAGACTTCTCATGTCAAAACAGGCTCAAGTATGGAAACACCTTCAATGGTTATTGCTTTTCCTGTAATAACCTTGGTCATAAAGCATTGGACTGTGAGAATATTGAAAGGAAAATCCAGGAAGTTCCAATAACTTAATGAGATGTTGGAGATGTAATTATGTTGGGCACACAACAAATATTTGTCATACAATGAGATGCTACAACTGTGATAGGTTTCGCCACAAATACCAAGACTGAAGGAAATCAAGAAGCCAACCCATGAGGAATAATCCATACAATTAGGGAAGAAAATCTAATGAAGTTTGGAAGAAAAGAGGAGATGACAAATCTCAAAGGACAAATTTATAAAGGAAAGGTCCAACAAGCAGAGTGCCTCATGGAAATATTTGGAGAAAGAAATCAAAACAAAGCTACAAAGATTCAGAAAAGACAAAGCTCCAAGAGAATGAAAATTCCTATCTTCATACCATGCCTCTCCTAGATTCATAAAAGGATCCAAAACACTTCTTGAAGAATTCATAAAATAAAAAAATAGGGGGGTCTCTCGATGAGGAATGAAAAATCACATCAACTGAAGAATTTGAAAGCAACAAAGGAGTTCAAAATATATAAAGACAGAGCATGAAAAGGTAAAATTGATTAACGACAAAGAGCGACAAGATCTCTTGGTATCAAAGAACTGAAATTGGTAACATACCTTAACAATTAGTTGTAGAATGGAAATTAAATCATATGGTATAGATGAATTAGTAATGAATGATTGATTGGTATTCCTGTGAAAGATCAAAATATCAAGACAAATAAAGAGGAAGATCAAGAAGATCAATAAGATTCACACCCTTGTCCTTTATGGCAAAAGGGGAAGACAGTAAAAACCTATGAAACAATAAAAACTCAGGGGGAGTATTTAATTTGGTCATCAAATGAGGAAGTCATTGGATTAGGTTTAAAATAATTGATCACTACAAAAGTTGGTATCAAAGAAGACTACCTATTTGAACAAAAAATCCCAAGAGACTGAGATAGCCGCTGACACATTAACAGTGGGAGAGAAGAAGTAAGAGTTCCACTCTTTGTCATTGATGTCAAATGGGTAGAGAAGTAGTAAAACAAATTTGGTATTAGTAAAAACAAACTCAATTCCCCAATTTGAAGATGAGATCAATGATAGGGGGAGAAAAGGTACAAACTCATTTGTTTTACAGATATGTTTCCCTCAATGCCAAAGGGGGATATTGTTGGCATTATTGATTGTGTGTTGTCATTGATGGAAAAATGAATCAAACATAGACAGTAATCAAACATGGACAGATAAGAAATAACAAGGATATGCTTGATGAGTGGTATCAAAGGATAAACTATAAGTCATGACAACACATAATTTAAATTCCGTTGAATACAAAGGAATTTTGAAGAAATTCTCAAGACAAAGAGATAGTACAAAGGAACAGTTGTTTGAAGCTATTATAAATATGGAGAAACATGAAGGAGTTCACTGGTGTGAACCTGAGCAAGAATGATAATGTTGAGGATGTTGAAGATACAAGTCAAATAGTGAATTGTCTTGGATATATTTCTACTGATGGAATATTGCATTGGGCTACAGAGGAGTACAAAGAAGTAATGAATAAATCTAAGTGAGATATATCTAATTAATGAAGGGAGATAGATCTAAGTGAAGCCTAGAACACTCGATTGAAGACGAGGGAATGAATAAATCTCAGGATAAATTGTTGAAGAAGAGTTTTGTAAAATATGGATACAAAACTTAAACACATGGAACGTCTGATCAAGATTGATTAAACGACTACCATTTGATCGAGGAGAAGTCAATAATCATGGGGTGTAGAGTTATATCGATGCTAACTGTCGAATCACGAAGAGGTTAAATAAGGATCCTCAGATGTCATGGTAAAAGGTAGAATGAATTCAATCGTTTGTCCAATCCTGGATTAAAACATCATCATATATTTAATGGTGGTTAGAAATGATGTGATGTAGATCCATTCGTCGGATCAATGGTGGAAAAATATTTCTCATAACAAAGGTGCCAAGAGTTTAACATGGGGTAGAACCCCCAAAATATTGTGGGTCGTCGATCACAAAACCATGTGTCAGTTAGAGGTTTATTTTGGGGTCCACGGCATTGAGATATGAGTTAGGAACCCAACCCCTGAAATGACGTGGACCGTCCATCCAACGACTGATTAAGTCTAGACCATCAATTAAGTCAGGATAGACATTGCTAGTGCTCAGTTATGTAGCCTTGGGTTATGAGTTTGGTTATGTGGGAAGCGCGAGTGATTAGGGATAAGGACACAAGCTAAGGGTATAGCCATTGATCATATGGAACCTAATGAGCACCTAGATGAAGTTAACACGGTTTGAACAATAAGCGCTTCCAGAGAAGCACTTGGTTACAGTTCGCGGCCATATGAAGACACATACCTAGTGAAAGGACTTTGAGGACCTAAATACAAGAATTGACGATAAAGGCTAGATACAGTCTATAATGGAGCTTGAAGCAACCATAGGATTGAATCGAAGGAATTGTAGAGGAAGATAATTCGCAACAAAAGAATCTATAGAGAAGGATCAATAAGGAATTCACACGAATTGGTTGAGGATCGAAATAAGGATTTGATCCATAAATGCGATCAAATGGAAGAGGGCTTGATATAGAAAAGAAGGGTAGATGCAAAATCTACAGTATGATAAATTGAATTAAATATTAATGGATAATACTAATATAAATATAAATAGATTAAATATTAATGGAGAATATTAATATAAATGTTAATATTAATGGAAAATATTAATATAATGATTAATATTAATGGAGAATATTAATATTAATATATGGAGTATAAATACAAAAGAGGAAAAAATTAAATGGAAATAGATTTTTAAGTAAAAATAAATATGAAAGTAAAATAATGAAAAATGTAAGTTTATGTAAAAAGTAAATAAAAAATAAAAAACAAAGTTGCATGAAAAGGGGTATTAAAAGATAAAAACAAAAAACAAAAATTACGTAAAAAGTAAAAAAGTTAAATGGTATTTGCCCTTGGTTTAAAAACCTGGTATTTGCCCATGGTATTGTGAAACGTTAAAATGAAAAGGGAAAATGGAGAAGTAATTACTTAATCAATGGATGAATAAACATGACAGGAAGGATTGTGAATAATAATAAAGGAAGAAAATTATTATTAAAATAACATTATTATTACTGAAATGAAGAGGTGCATTGAAAGACACATTATTTCAATGTCATGCACCTTTTGAATGGATATATAAACAAAATATTGTGCTGGAAAAATATGTATCTTGGTGGATCAAATATAAATACAATGGATTGAATGAAAAGTCATTATTTGTAAGGTTGGTGCATGTTTACAAGTTGGGTCTTGTTATGAGGGTTGGATTCCTCACTTCTCAGTTGGATATGAGAACTACAAGTTGGGTCTTGTATCTTAGAGTTGGATCTCTCTTATTCAGTTGGTGTTAAGAGTTTGATGATTTGTATCATATGTACTTATTCAAGTTTAATAAATACATGATATTTATTCTTCTTTATACAATTTGTGTTTTTATAATTTTTATATATATTTATGAATAAGTAATTGAAATACATATATATTATTCAGTTAGTTTAAGTAATCCGAGAAAGTGTGAAAATTATCGAAAATTTCAAGACATTGATTCACACCCCCCTATCAGTGTGAATTTGTGTTTCAACATGTTGAATATGGTGGCATTTCGATCATAGACCTATACTGCTTCAGTGGCACAATGGGCCGTCTGCGCCTCCCACCCCTTTAAAAATATGCCAAACCTGGCTAGAAGAGGGAGAGTTCCAAGCTCTGGTTCATAGTTTCTGGACAAAGCCTGATCCCTCGCTATTGATACCTTTGATGATTTAGTTCAAAGAAAATATGAAGAAAATTAAAGTGGCTATAAAAGCATGGATCCCTATATGGAAAAATAATAAGAAGAGAGATATGTTGGATATTGAGGAAGGCCTTTCGTCACTATTCAAAAAGATGGATGAAGGTCCGCTCTCCTAGGATCTACTTGAAGAACTCAATCTCCTAAAAAAAAATGCAAGATAATTGGTTAAAACTAGAGGAGATTGAGTGGAGACTTAAGAGTCGTGCCCTCTAGCTCAAGGTGGAGGACAACAACACAATTTTGTTTTCATCAATATGCCAATTTCATATGGAACTACAACACCACATGGGACATCAAATCAACGGAGGGTGAGACAATATCTTTCTTTCAAGGAAAGTTGATGAGGGGGTAAGATACTTTGAAAAATTATTTGAGGCCCCTATTGGATGTCCCATCCAGGAAATCCTGGATGTGGTATCTAAATTCCCTAGGGTTTTTACAGAATATATGAATCAAGCCCTAGAAATGGAGGTGTCAGAGGCAAAGATGAGATCAACCCTATTTTCCATGAAAAATGGAAAGAGCCCGGGTCCCGATGGGTTTACCATAAAATTTTATAAGGATTTATATGCATTTCTCAAAGATGATATGTTATTGATGATCAATGAATCATGAAGGGAAGGAAAATTATATGGCCCTTTGAATTCCACATTCATCTGCCTAATCCCCAAAAAACAAACATTAGAAACCTTTGAGGATTATAGAACAATCTCATGTTGTAATGTGATTTACAAGATCATATCTCGCAGACTCAGGCCTCTGCTCAGCCAAGTGATTGGGGAAGAACAATTTGAATTTCTTCAGGACAAACAAATCCATGACACGGTCATAGTTGCACAAGAGGTCCTACATTCAATGAAGAAAAAGAATTTAAAATCATCCATTCTTAAGTTGGACTTATCCAGGGCATATGCCATAATTAATTGGACATTTCTCAGATTGGTCCTTATCCATATGGGACTAAGCATTCATTTGACCAATTAGATTATGGGATGTTTACAAAGAGTGACATTTGTAGTGCTTATCAATGGGTCTCCTTCCCGATTTTTCCAAGCCACAACAGGTCTGAGACAAGGATGCTCCCTATCTCGTTTTCTTTTCCTGATAATTGTGGAGGCTTTGGGAAGGATTCTAAAAGAGGCTAGGAAAAATGGAACACTCTAAGGGGTCAAAGTATCTGCCTCAGAAAAGATAACCCATCTGCAATTTGTGGACAATATATATTTTTTGTGTCTATGGGTCTCATCGAGACCTCATGTCATTGAAAGGATCCATGAACCTCTTTTGTTCTGCTACGGGTATGTACATAAATATGGAAAAATATTCCATTACTTTCAACCATTGCTCGGTAGCATAAGAGAACTCTCTCCACAGTATTTTTCCAGCATAAAGGCTACCCTTTGCATATGGTTTCAAATATTTAGGTTTCTTCCTAAATCCAGATTGCTACAAGAAGGAGCACTGGTTATGGATCGTTGGGAAGGTTGAAGCCATAATCTCTATATGGGTTAGTAGACTATTGTCCCAAGGTGGGAGACTGGTCCTTCTCAAGTCAGTCTTGGAGGGAACTTTAGTGTACCAGAATTCCATTTCCATGATTCCTAAGTACAAATATTAGATGCCTAAGTTTCCAATACATGTGGGGTGGAAATAACTTGTTAGGGGGCATACTCCTTATAGGCTGGAAAAAGATCTCCACTCCGAAGGAATTCAAAGGTTGGGGTTTGAAGGAGATTCGACTATTTGTGAAATCCTTGGCAGGGAGGAATCTCCAGAGGCTCACTCAAGGGGATTCTCTCTGGGTCAGGGTTATGAATTCCAAATATTTCCCACATTTATCCATCTCGGAGTGGTTTTGGGTCCCATGAAAATAGGAAAAATGATTGATCATCTGGAAATCCCTCATGGAGGCTTTCCCATTGTTCATAAATTGGACAGATTGGTGTGTTGACAATAATCACAACGTGAGAATTAGGGAAGACCAATTGTTGGGATTCGACAAATCCTTTAGACTATCGACCCCTTTTATCTTGCACCTCCAATCCCTTAATATACGAATGATCCATGATGCATGTGTTGGGTTCCCACAACCTCGTGTAATATCATGCTATAGAAATGTTGCATCCTTGGGACTCCAAGGTGAATGGGTCAATGAATGGTCGTATTTTATCTCCCTTCTTTGTGAAGTTTTTATCTACCTCAGTGAAGATTTCTTGGACTCCTTAGTGTCGTCCAAGAACATAAGAAAAGGGGAATTTTTTGGAAAAACTTGGCTACAAGGCTTGGATGGAAGATAAGAATGAACAAAGTTTGATGTGGTGGTGGAAGCCACTATGGAAATTCCACTCCTCAACTAGGTGCAAAATTACCCTATGGTTATCCCTAAAAAAAAATTTTCTCACTTGGGAGAATGGACAAAAGAGAGGATGGATTGGCCCAAACATATGTATTTTATGCAAATCAATAGTTGAATCCACCTCACACCTATTCTTTTCATGTTCATATGAAGGTCAAGTTGTGACACAGATCAAAGAAAATCTCAATGCTTTAGCGGATTGGTGCAGGGGTTCACTAGAAGAAATTTTCAAAGCATGGATCCAGGACAGATCCATTGCTCTGTACACTAGCCTCTTGAGCATCATGATCCCCAACATTTGGTGGGGAAGGAACAACTCCATTTTTAAATACTGTTACATTCCCCTGAAGATTGTGGCTTCTACCACTCTCAGAATGGATGAAGAATACAAGGCAGGCCCCAGAGAAGCAAAATATCGATCCCTCATTACCCCCCTCTCTGGACTTCTCCATCCCATCGGGTTATTTTGATGGGGCGAGTCAAGGGGACCCACCAAGATGAGGGGTGGGATTTGTCTTATATTTCAATTAAAATCACTATATTTTTATCAGATACACCCCCGGGCATGGGACCATTAATAGGGAAGAGATGGTGGCTATGTGGACTTTGTTGGAACTATCCAAGGAAAAAGATATGAAGATGGCGATAGATTGGGAAAAGGGAAAGCATAAGATACATAATCTCAATTTGGAAAATATTAAGTGGGAGATCAAACTCTCCTTCCAATATTTCTAATGACTTACCTTTCATGACATTTTCTGAGAGCACAACTCCAAGGAAGATGAACTATCCAAGGAAGAATTGGAGCTTCAATCAAGGGCTTTTTCCTATTATGAATATGTCGATGGCGCCGATATAGAGGCATTAGAGTTTAGACTCTAAATTCAATTCTCTCTAATTACCCACATAGAGACTCTTTATAGCAGTAGAAAGAACAATGGTTTTTTGTACAAACTGCAATTGTGAAAAAAGGAAGTATGTTTTATGGGAAGGGTTAAAAAAAATGGGACTAGGAGGGAAACCAATTTTTGGAAAAATGATGAATAGGGCTTCATAGGCTCATGAAAGACATGTAAAATGTATATTTTCTTTTTGAAAATATAAAGAAAGACATGTAAAATGTATATTTTCTTTTCAGAAATATAAAATTATATGTATCCTTTTTCACGTTATCCTTAACACTCTTTATGCATTTTTATTTCATTTGTATTTTTCCAAACCATTACTCTTTAATAAATATATTCTTATTTTTCTTTTTTTCTTAAACGTTCTTCGAAATCTACTTATTAGAGATGAATGTATACTCCACTTTTTCTTTTATAAATATATTCTTATTATTTTCTACTTTATCCATTTTATATATTTTCTCATTTTTTTCTTTTATGAATATAATTATAGAGTTCACTTACTCTTTTGCAACTATATTATTCTTTTTGTCTGGTCATCATATATATATCATTCTTATTCTTTAATTTTTTTCTCCAATCTTCTTATTCCTTTCATTATTATTCCAATATCTTTTTTTCACATCACTTTATAGAATTTCCATATTCTTACACCTTACCTCCTCTTGCTTCTTTTTTCTTTCCATATTGAACATATATTTCTTATTCGTTTTCTCATTATTCTTGGTCTTTTCCTTATCTTCCAAGTCCACTTATTGGATAGTATAATCATTGAGGTGTTTTATTTGACTGCCTTTACTTTTTCAGAGCAACCTAATGGATATGCCCCATGTTACAATAATGAAATTTCTTTATGTTAATCCTTTTGAGACCAACCTACCATTATGACTGCTACTTTAATATTAACATGGCCATTAAAGCTAAATGCATATTATTCCTATCTTGTTTGTGTGCTCCGGTGTTCGTTGCGTACACAAGTACGTTAATCTTTAACATTTCAGAGTGTCAGTGAAATTTCTCGAACACATAATCGAATAGTGATTTAAAAAAATCCAAAACTCATTACCCTTCATTGAAATGTTGGATGATAACTTTGAAGCATAAGCTTAAACATACACGAAATAAAAATACATGACTTCAAATTTCATTCCAAGTTTCCTTTTTTACCTCATATTATTATCGCTTTCTTCAGCTCTATGAACAGGATATGAGCACCCCGTCCTGCTTTTTTTCTCCCATAAACCTTTTATTTTAAACTTCTCAGATCCGCATAAACCTTTCTTCTTTCTCAAGTTCTGCTTCACTGCCACGTTCTGGGGACTCTCCCATAAATGATTATATATTAATGCTTATTGGGTGACTGCTCTTTATCTTATGTACGTTCGATCTTACTCTGCATCACAACTCTCTTCTCTCTCCCAATCCACCTCCCTTACTTACATCACCACTCCCCCCTTCCCCTGCGGAAGGCCACAGATATAGCCCCATCATTCTCCCTTTCTTTTTCTTTGTGTTTCTCTTCCACAATAACAATAAATCCATGGTAGTCATCACCAAAGTATTAGGCAACACCATGATCCACCTAGTCATCTAGTTGATGAAGTATGTTATTAACAAAGAGGATAACCATCAGATTCTGGCAAATTGACTTGAGGCATATGGATATAATTTTACAAGATATTTCCGCCCTCTTATGAGATCAACAGAAATCGCCCCCAGAGATCATGGAGATTTGGTTGCAAGTGATTGAGGTAACCAAAGGATATATAAGGAGAATTTCAAAGGGAAGGTGAAGTAAAGAAGGTCGAATTTCAAGGGAGGATAAAGTCTTTTGATGATGCTTTCTAAGGTATGTTATTTATAGGTCATCTCACCATTTTTACAATAATTTTTTTTATAGAATGATTTAGATAGCGAAATATGGAGGTTGTTGATAAAACATATCTAAGTAACCATAATGAAAATTTCATCTTGTAGGTCATTGTATTTTGAGAGTTACACTCTGTGGAAGATAGGGTTTGTGGCTAGTCCTGAAACTAGTCTAAAACATGTGTTCCAAGTAAAAAAGTCATAACTTATTCATAAAAGATCCAAATTCAGTGAGACCAAATGCATTGGTTATATTACAGTATTTAGTATGTGGTGTACTATTTTCAGATCCATACAGAAAATATTCCTTGCGTGGCATGATCTACAAGTTCGATCTCTAGAATAAGACAGAATTCAACAAGGTCTACCATTTTTGCTATAACTCCTTTTCTAGAAGGTTCCAAGTAGTGAAACATGGAGGAATTGCAGAGAAGACACTGAATAATAGTGTATAATTTTCATACCTTTATGAATTATAGGTATGGAGTTATTCTTGATGCAATTTAGGGTTGTCGACTAATCCAAAATTAGTCATGTGAGACTACATAAAAGTTTGATGAAAATGTTAGTCTCTTGTTGTTGAAGTTAAGGAAGGTGTGCAGGTTTGTGATCACATACACTAGGCATGTTTCAGAGTTACATGTATGTTTATATTCATGTTTTGATGGTTACATTTGGGCATGACATGGTACATGCTTGATGCTACATAATAGTGAGTTTTGACACATGGTTTTATGTAAGGGTTTATGGTATTTGGCTTATGGATTTGTGATGTATTGCTAGATGACTCTTGTTGGTTGTCTTGATGTATGTTTTGGTATATGTTTGAGGTATCTTGGCACATGGTTTATGGTTGATTTGGCATAGATATCTTGGTATTGGTTATGGTTGTGAGGTGTTGTGATGTGCATGGTTGATGCGCTTGTGATGGTACAGGTTATACTAGTTGTTGATGTACATTATTGGTTGATGAAATTATTTTGACAGGTTATTAGAACAAGTTGTTGGTTACACATTGTTGGTACAGGTGTTGTTACAGGTTGTTGATACAGGTTTCTTGGTACGATTTGTTACAAGTTGTTGGTACAGGTTGACAGTGACAAAGTGATAGTGAGAGTGGTTGATTCAGTGACAATGATAGTGGTTGATTCAGTGATAGTGACAATGACAGAGTGATAGTGAAATTGGTTGATTCAGTGACAGTGATAGGTTGTTTACATTTGGAACTTATATTTCAGGGCGGCAAGATGGGGAAAGGATAGGTGGTTGGAGACACCTTTTGGTTGCATCCAGAGAACCAGGGAGTTGGATCTTCCTTCAGGTTGGAACCTGAGAATTAGGGTGTTGGAGCCTCCTTCTGCTTGAAGCCAGAGAATTGGGTGGGTGTATCCACCTTTCGGTTGGAGTCGGAGAACGCAGGGGGTTGGAGCCTCCTTCTGGTTGGAGCCAAAGAATTGAAAGTTGGTGCTTCTTTGAATGTAATTCTTAAACACATATAAGAAAATAATTCCATGGTTTTCTCTCACATTGGGTTTCCACGTAAAATAATGGTGTATTGTGCATTGTGTGGATGTGTTTATTATTGTTTATAATGCACTGATGGATGTTAATGTTATATGATGCAATAACATATTATTGATGAATTGATGAACATTGTTGAATAATTTAAAGGAATATACATTGTGGTTAAAAGGATTAATAAGTTCTATAAATTGTTCATTACTTATTCAC
>SNQJ01S0005192.1:292793-310869 GCA_010110895.2 Picea sitchensis
AAAGAAAATACTGCAACCAAGAAGGAATTGAAGAAGAATAAAAAAATAGCAATGGATTTCATCTGGGAAGGATTACCTGATCCGGTAAGAGAAAATATTGGTAAATGTTCATCAGCTAAAGAACTTTGGGATAAGTTACATAATATTTGTTTTTCAACCATCACATAGTCAAAAAATTTCAAAGAAGATGCAGGTACAGATCAAGAGGAAAGATGTTCATCATATCAGACAAATTCATAAGAAGAAGAGTACATAATTAACAAAAGTATGTTGTTTTTCTTTAATTGTGAAAAACACAGACATCTTGAAATTGAAGGTCCTTAAGGTAATGAAACAAAATATACATTTGAAATATAAGACAAATATGAAGAAAAATTGATCAGTGCTTTAGATGATTTAAAGAAAGAAAGAGACGGAAAAAATTCACTCAAGAAAGAATTGATGAAACAAAATGAAAGTGTTCAAGGTTTCGAAGAAGATTAACAAGTCATCAAGAATTTAAGAGCTCAACTAGAAGAGGCCAGAAAAATTGAAGAAATTCTAGAATATCAAAAGCAGTTTTTAGAAGCTAACATAGCAACACAAAAGGAAGATGAAGAAAAGAGAGAAAAGATACTGACATATCATCTCAAGGAAATAACCGATGACTTAAACTAGCTTGAGAAGAGTTTGGTCAATAAGAGAGAAGACTCAAAGAATAAATAATTACATTGAAAATCCAACTTGAAGAAGCAAAGAGAATAGAAGAAGTCGTGAAGTCTTAGATAATGAAGAAAGAAGAATAGGTTGAGAATCTTGAATAAGAAGTTGTCACACTAAGATTCAAAGTCATCAAGCTCAACAAGAGCATTGAAGAGACACAAACATCCACGTCAACAATATAGAATAAAGAGAAGCATTCTAGGTTGCTAGAAAGAAGAATGAAGAAAAGAGCAAGAGTTATACAGAAGTACTCAAAGGAAGGAATCATGGTCAACCACAATCTAAGAAAATTGATAAAGATACATCTTCAAAAATACCATCCATGTTCAATCCACAACGAAGCTTCAATCATGATCATGATCAAGGAAGGAATTCAGAAGGACTATACCACAAATAAGATAATTCATTCTCATGTATGTAAATTTATTTTAAGGTCTTTGTTTTTATTGTACTAACTTTGGACATAAGGTTGCAGATTGCAGGGATTATAACAGAAATGTTCAAGCAATAAATGCTTATGTGGCCCCACGTAACATTGAATGTTACAAATTTCATAACTATGGGCACATAGATCATGATTGTAGAATCATGATCGATACTTCCATGAAAGCGAACATTGATATCATATATAAGAAAGTATGGATAAGAAAACATTAAGAACATGTGAACAAAGACCAGGTCCTAGAGATCGCAATATTTAAAATAACACGAGATGAAGACAAATCTACAAAGAAAAAGGAAGATGTTAGATACAAAAAGGTTTGGAAAAGAAATGAAAGAAAATAAGGACAAATAAATAAGGAACATGTTCAAGAGATTGTACTTTCAGGTATTGTAGTGCAAGATGAATCCACTGATAGAAATAAAGAAGACAGAGTCAGAAAGATGTTGAGCCTACCAACGAAGATGATGATGACTCTGCATTTGAGCAGACACTTTTCTTAGCCATACGTCTTGGAGACTCCCAAAAAATATGTATGGTAAAAAGGGGGAGTCTAGATAACATCTCTACAGATTAGAGATTCACCTTTCAAGCAACTTACATAGTTCAAGTAGATAGACTCAAAGAAATCAGTTAGCAAAAGTACAATATGACAGATTGATCAGTTGACAAAATTACACAGGAAGAAGTCTATGATTATATTTAGACAAAGATATATTCAACACAGGTTGTTCCAGACATGCAGAGTTTGGATTACATATAGAGAAGACCAGTGGACACATTTGATGTTTGATGATCAGTTGAAACAGTGAATACTTCATGATAGTACAAAGACATATGGGTCAACATTATGGATAGTCGAGTAGTAGATTCTTGGAAAGTATGGACAAATATGGATTCATAAGATGCTTAGTAGTGGCTTAAAATTTGTAATCAGTTGAAATTAGTTGATCACAAAAAGGCAAGCAGTGAAAGGCACAACATAACAGGGAAAGAGAAACTCTCAACAGAAGTGATGTCATCATAAGGATATTGTTGAACAATATGGGTCACATGGATACAAATGAATTTGTAAGAACACTTAGCAGGCTTGGAAAAATATATGACAATGGATGAGAACATGGATTCAAAGAGTGGTTCATAAATAAAGGAACATTATCACAATGGATGATAATGACAGAGGAATATTTGAATGCTTATTCTTGAATTCTTTTCATATATGTCAATTTATTACACAAGGAAGAGCCAATGGACAAAAAATCCAAAAGGAAGCAGGTATAAGAAGCCCTACATGTCATCTACACGACATCTTGCAAAGAAGTACTCAAGGGAGAGAAATAGAAGAAGGAAGACAACTAGAAATATCATTCAGAGAATTTGTTAGACAAAGAGAGAGAACATAGGCATGATTCAAGGGGGAGCGATGGTCACAGGGAAAGAATGAGAGATATGTCTTCAGTGTTGCATCAGAGCGATACCCTTTTTCAAAGGGGAAGATATTATTTAGATGAAGGGAGAGAGAGTAATTAGATGTTTAAAAACATAGAGAAATATCAAAGGCATTTAGACAGTGGGAGAAACCCCAAAGGGATATACCATTTGCCATTGATGTCAAAGGGGGAGAGATAGAAACATTCATGAGGAGTATGAGCATGAATAATTATCATGACTAAGTGTTGCCATCAACGCCAAAGGGGGAGATTGTCAGAAAATTATCTTAGGTTGACAAACAATTGGTTTTCATTGATGTCAACAATTGGAGAGTGATATTGTAGATTGATTTCAACCCTTAGATATTGATGTCAACCCTTGGAGAAGTTTGGTAGTGAATTCTAGTATCGCAAAGGAATGGTTAAAGGACTTGAGTTTGTTTGAGGTATAAAGGCACGAAGATCAACGAATATGCATGTAAGACTATTCTAGATGGATAGTACATGTCATTCCATTTCTGTTGATATGTGGAACGCCATGTTGTTCCTCACAGTTGGAGGACCTCCAAGAGTATTCTAGAATCCCCTAGAAGGTCGACAAGAAGTCAATTATTCTAGAAAGTCTTCAAGAAGATTCCTAGTCAATGTGGTTGCAAGGAGAAATTAATTAAATAATAAAGTTGACAAAGTGGTTAAGTGGGCAAAGTGGCTAAGTGGAAAAAGTGGTTAAGTTTACAAAGTTGGTTAAGTGGACAAAGTGGCTAAGTGGACAAAGTGGTTAAGTGGATACTTCTAGAGGAAGCTACTTGGAGAGTATTAATAAGAGAGAAAGGGTCTCCCATTAGCACATATTTGAGCATATTGAATATCTAAAAGTGACTGAGGTAGCCAAAGGATATCTATGAATAATTCCATAGGAAAGGTGAAGTAAAAAAGGTTGAAATTCAAGGGAGGATAAAGTCTTTTGATGATGCTTTCTAAGGTATGTTATTTACAGGTCATCTCACCATTTTTTCAATAACTATTTTTATAGAATGATTCAGATAGAGAAATATGGAGGTTGTTGAGACAACATATCCAACTAACTGTGATAAAAATTTCATCTTGTGGGTCCTTGTAGTTTGGGAGTTAAACTCTGTGGAAGATAGGGTTTGTGGCTAGTCCTGAAACTAGTATAAAACAAGTGTTCCTAGTAAAAATGTCATAACATATTCATAACAGATACAAATTAAGTGAGACACAATGAATTGGTTAGAGTACATTCTGTAGTATGTTTTGTACCATTTTCATATCCATACAACAAATATTCCGCGAGTGGGATACTCTACAAGTTAGCTATCTAGAATAAGTCAGAATTCATCAAGGTCTACCAATTTTTCTATAACTCCTTTTTTGGGAGGTTCCGAGTAGTGAAGTATGGAGGATTTGCAGAGAAGACACTGAAGAATATTGTGTATAATTTTTAGACCTTTATGCATTATAGGTACGGATTTATTCTTGTTGCAAGTTAGGGTTGTTGACTAATCCAAAATTAGTCATGTGAGACTAAAGTAAAGTTTGATGAAAATGCTAGTCTCTTGTTGTTGAAGTTAAGGGAAGTTTCTAGGTCTGTGATGACATACACTAGGTCTGTTTCAAAGTTATAGGTATTTCTATATTCATTTTTTGATGGTTACATTTGGTCATGGCATGGTACATGCTTGAGGCTACATAACAATGAGGTTTGACACATGGTTTTATGTACGGGTTTATGGTATTTGGCTTATGTATTTGTGATGTATTGATAGAGGACTCTTGTTGGTTGTCTTGATGTATGTTTTGGTATATGATTGAGGTATATTTTTAGTTCATGGATGAGATACTTAGATAATGAGTTGGCATATACATGAGGTGTATGGTATGGTGATGTTGGTACATCTTGATGAGGTATATCTTGGCTTGTTATTGATACATGATTTGTACATGCTTGGTACATTGTTAGAGGCACTTGTTTCTAATCTTGTGGACATATTTGTAGTGATCTTGGAACATGGTTTATGTTTGATGTGGCATAGAGATATTGGTATTGGTGATGGTTGTGAGGTGTTGTTATGTGCATGGTTGATGCACTTGTGATGGTACAGGTTGTACTAGTTGTTGATGTACATGATTGGTTGATGAGATTATTGTGATAGGTTATTGGTACAGGTTGTTGATTACAGATTGTTGGTACATGTGTTGATATAGGTTGTTGGTACATGTTACTTGGGATAGGTTGTTACAGGTTGTTGATCTAGGTTTCTTGGTATAGGTTGTTACAATTTTTTGGTACAAGTTGACAGTGATAGTGATTGATTCAGTGATAGTGAAAAAGTGAAATTGACAGTGGTTGATTCAGTGACAGTGACAAGTTGTCTACATTTTGCACTTATATTTCTAGGTGGTGGGATGGGGCAAGGATAGGTGGTTGGAGCCACCTTCCAGTTTCAGCTAGACAACCAAGGAGTTAGAGCTTCCTTCAGGTTGGAGCCTGAGAATTACGGGGATGGAGCCTCCTTTTGGTTTGATCCAAAGAATTGGGTGGTTGTACCCACCTTTTGGTTGGAGCTAGAGAACATAGGGGGTTGGAGCCTCCTTCTGGTTGGATCCAGAGAATTGGAAGTTGGTGCTTCCTTGAATGTAATTCTTAAAGACGTATAAGAAAATAATTTTGTGGTTTTCTCCCGCATTGGGTTTCCACGTAAAATATTGGTGTATTGTGCATTGTGTGGATGTGTCTATTATTGTTTATTATGAACTGATGGATGTTAATTTTATATTATGCAATAACATATTATTGATGAACTGATGAACATTATTGAATAAGTTAAAGGAATATTCATTGTGGTTAAAAAGGATTAGTAAGTGGTATAGATTTCTCATTACTGATTCACCCCCCCTGTCAGTAATCCAATAGTCGAATAAGCAAGATATCACGGAATGGCTAGAAAGGAAGCAACATGAATTTTCCATAGAATAAAATAATAATCCAGGACTCAGCAATGAACAATGGTTGCAAAGGTATGTATTCACATATCTGTATGAAATTTTCTTTGTTGAATTGCCGAAAATATTGACTGAATGGTTAGAGAGTTTATTTGAGAACGTAGGAAGATATCGACCTGGATCCCTGAGAAAATGGACCCTTGATTTGATCAAGCAACTGAATGAGGTAAGTACTAAGGTTTCTCATGAAGTAGATTCATGGATAAATAGTATATAGGGGACTTACATTGTCGAATTTGCAGTACATTGTATTTATTCCTATAGTGTCACAGAAAGAGAATTTTTTAAGGGGTCGCATGAAAGATATTTGAACACATTGTCAACTTGGATAAAAATGTTTCTATGTAAAAATAATATTATGAAAATGGAATCTAATTGCTAGGGGACTTCACGCACATAGGGGCACTGGGGGATGACTAGAGGATGATCTGAGAATGATGGAAGAATGAATAAGGAACGAATGGAATGAGGATGCCGAGGGAGGAGGATAGTGAATCAAATGGAGAGATTGGAGTATTTCACTGTGGGAAAAGGTTTAGGTACAGTAAGAAGGAGATTGTGGCTGAGAGAGAGGAGTAGCACAACGAACCATGCATAACATTCCATATCACACCATACAGGAAAAGGAAAGAGAAAGAGAGGGGTCTTCAGTACACTCTAATAGAATAAGGAAGTCCATATCGGATCATAATCTGTGTTGAACCCACAACCCCTAGTGCATCATTAAGAATTGGAGCAGGAATCAAAATCAAGTCAAGAACAATTGTAGTTAATCAGAGCAGTGGGAGTATCTCATCCATTCAGAGTCAACCAACATCATCGAAGGTAAATACTACACATAACAAGATGGAAGGGATATATAATACATTGAGGATGCCTTGAATTCCATGGAGTATGTGAGATTATATGGACCCAGAACAACATATGTTTGTATGTGAGATTATATGGACTACGAAGAATGTCCAAGATGAAGCAACAAAAATCATGCAGTTGGATTGATAGTCCTTGTCATGCAGTTTCCAACAGTAGGTGGTACACCACGTGGTTCCTCGTGGTTGAGAAGTTATGCTCTCTTAAATATGAATCCTTAAAAGTATGGTCAAGAATCCCCAAATCTAAGAAATTATAAGTCGGCCTCAAAATCGGGAAAATGGGAAAACCAGTTGCAACAAGAAGTTACAGGTCGAACCTAAAGACAAGTAAAGGAGTTACTTGAAAGGGTATAAATACACATCAAGAGCCTCTGATTTGTATCCATTATTCAAGAAAGGATGTGATCAAGAAAAGTATCTGATCTCTTAGCGAAACTGAAGTAGCAGAGGAGTACGAAGGAGGAAGGTCTCGAAGTTGTAGTTGTGCAAAGGGTTTCTAAAAAAAACTATCTGAGGAGACCCTATGGGTCAAGTATAGGGTATCTCATGAGGCCTCGCAGGTTGTCTTGGTATCGTCATGTGAGGCCCCACGTTTTTCACATCCAAGTCCAACAAGGCTAAGGAAATTTTTGAAGAAGGGGATCTTCTTGATGCTAAAGTTGAGGAATGTCTGAACATCTAATATCTTATGCACCAAGTTGGTCAAAGGTTGAAATGTACGTTATTTTATATAATTTGAGGCTTGTGTCCTGGAGGTTATGGCATATTCTTTGAGGCATATCGTGGATGGTTTGGCACATGACTAAGGCCTATTTTGACACATGTTTTAGGCTTTGTATCAAGAATGGTTTGGCACATGCTTAAGGCATGTTTTGGCACATGTTTGAGCCTTGGATGGTTTGGCACATGCTTGAGGTATATCTTTGGTACATGGTTTGAGGCATATCATGGATATTTTTGAACATTCTTGAGGCATATATTGGCACATGGTTTGATGTATATCATGGTGATATTCTTGGTGATATTGGCATAAGATTTATGTGGTTGAACTAACATTGATGATGATGATGTATCAATATCAGTGACATAGACATTGACAATGACAGTGACAGAGACAGTGATAGTGATAGAGATAGTGACAATGACAATGACAGTGACAGTGACATGTTGAGTCTCTTATTTATGTTTCTTGGAGGTTGGGTGGTGCACAAGAAGATTGGTGTCTTCAGAAAGAAGGTTGGTGCTTGGAGTTGATGCTCATAAAACTAGGGGGTTGGAGCCTCCTTCCAATTGGTGCTGAAGAATATAGGGAGTTGTTGTTTCCTTCATGTTGGAGCCTATAAACTAATGGGTTGGAGCCTCCTTCTAGTTGGATCTAGAGAATTTAGGGATTTATAACTTCCTTCAGGTTGGAGCGTATAAATCAGAGGGTTGGTTCCTTCTTCCAGTTGGTGCTAGAGAATTTTGAAAGTTGGTGCTTCCTATGGATGTAATATTGAAGATATATATTAAAAATAATTATGTGGTTTTCTCCCATTTGGGTTTCCACGTAAAATTCATGTGTATTGTGCATATGTGTTTATATGTTTATGATATCTTGAAATGCAATCATAAGTGATAAATTGTATTTAAATCAATGTTTACATGGTGTGGTTAAAAATGGTAAAGAGTGCTCAATATTGATTCACCTCCCCCTCTTAGTATTGGTGAAAATTCCAACACTATTATGAATAATGAAAGGTGACCCATAAGGTGAAGTGATCGATTAAATTACTCCCTACTCTATTAGCTACAACAACTATTTCTTCATTTCATCTACTTCCAAAAAACAATATCTATACATCCCAATATTTGGGAATGGGGAATCATGCAACAATTGTATCTCATGCTCCACTTGGCTCTTAGAAGGCATCCCTTTAGGATCCTAGAACACTCTCTGTATGATTGCAACAACTCCTCTAGTTTATTTTTATGCTCTTTTGTACATCCCTCTAGGGATGTCTTTACTCTTACCAATTCATCCCCTATATAATTCTCTCTTAATAAAATAATTACATACTTCTTACTAGAACTAATCAACTTTTTGTCTTGGTTGGCACTCACTAGAGAGATATTCGATTTACCTTTGTGTGCATTGATGATGTAATAATTCTCATCCTTGATCAAATGGAACTGCTTTTATCTCCACATGAAGGGGATTCCAAACACTACACCACACATGTCAAGGGGTATTACATCTAACTCCACCTCACCAATAAAATATGCACTTATAGAAAACTTGACCTTACATTGTTTAGTGACTTTGGTCTCTCCATCCTTATTCACCCATCCCAATGGATATGGGCTCAGATGATCATGAAACTCCAACCAAATCATCTGCGATGAGGTTGGCCTATCAACCAAAATCGAATTGAGCATATACCTTGGTATTTTCAACAGATATCTTAATATGGAAGAGTTTTTTCATATCCTTCTCTTCCTTGTGATGAAGACTACTCATATTCACCTTCCTCTTCACTAAAGTGCAGATGATCTTCTCATCGAAATCCAAGTTTCTCTCTACCTGGTTTCCTGAATCCATTCCTAGTAGGTTTTTCTTGGAATCCTTCTTGTTATCACATGCTAATTTGCATTAATTTTTCTCGAAGCATCTTTTCCTTGTGCTATCTTTCCACTCAGATTTTCAAAAAATTTCACCAGCTCCGCCAAGCTCCCATCACCTAAATCCTTCACTCGACTAATCATCCAAAGTAGTTATGTCCTCCATGAGTCAAAATTGGCAAATATCCCAAACCTATATCCATCCTTAATGCTTATCTAAATCCTTGGGTTCAATCACTTCATTCATTTTTACCCTTATTATCATATTCCCGTTGAAAATTAAAAATATTCCTTTTATTAAGCTTAAGCTCCCTTATCCTATCCGCAAAGTCACGTGATGAGCCTCATATGCCCAAAGTCCTTAGAAAATGGAAAAAGGGTTTATCATTATTAATATAAATATTTTTATTAATATTTAACCCAATATTTAATTCATGAGCTCATGTCAAATCATGGGCACAAATCTCAAACTAAGCGGAAAATTCAAAGGGTGGATGGAGGGCGCACATACATTTAGGGAGTTGAAAGTAAACAAAGGTTAATTATTTGAAGGCAGGACGACGTGATGCATTTCGGGAGTAAAAGTGGTGTGGGTTAAAACCACTCCTTCCAAGCCCGAAATAATAAATGCATTCATTTATGATATGGTTTATGTGCAACATATTTATGTGTGTTTCAATACTAATCATGGAATCTCCAACAAATTTCTTCCTCATGGTAGAAAATTTTCACAGAAGTAAAAATTAAAGAGATTAATGTTTATTTCCATGGAAAAGAATTAAATGGGAAAATGCAGGTGAAAGGAAGATTGGGATATTTTTTTATCCAAAGTTTTTACAGAAGTAAAAGAAGAAGATTAAAAGTATTTTACCAAATATGGTAACCAAGACATGGTTTTCAAAACCATGGGAAACAAACCAGTAAATGGTTTTCACAGTGAAATGGTAAATTGGAAAAAATAAGACACAATAAATGGTTTTCACATTGAAATGGTAAATTGGGAAAAACAAGACATGGTTTTCAAAACCATGGGAAGCAAGCAATAAATGGTTTTTCAAAACCATGGGAAAGTGACATTTCAAAGAGAATGTGGTAGAGGAAGGAGCTAAAGCGTCAGAGGAATCTACAGTTGGATCATGAAACATTTTTTTGTTAATCATTATAGTCAGTTCTCATACCAAAATTGTCATTTGTAATCATTGTACTCAGTTTTAGAAGCTGAAACGTTTTAGTTCAACTATTGTAATCGATTTCTAATTGAAAGGAACTTGAATTGTATAAATTCTAGAAGTTCTGAATGTATTAATGTTGGTAGAACTGCAAGGGAACCTTTTTAGTTGTTCTGAACTCAATTGTAATTTTTTGGAGCTGAACTGAATACATATGTAAAAGCTTTTGAAGTCTATATGAAAAAATTCTAATGGTGGTGATATGAGTTCTGTCTCCTCTCCTTGTATGTATTTCTTGTGTTATTTAATTCCATTTGCACTTTCTTCTGTTTAAATTGAATAGTTCAAAGCTCAGAATTCATCTTGTGATGCTCTCGGCTTAAGCAATTTAAATTGTGTGAAATTTTTCATAACTAATTCATAATTCATTTCATTAATGCTCTAAGGCAGTTACTTGTTTCCTTTTTCTTCTTACACTCTGCAAACTACTATTTATAACTTAGATTCATCGCCTCACTTAGCCTTTATCCTCTGGAGAGTTTTATCAGCCAGTCATTGTTTTCATTCAATTTCAAAATTTTGACTCCATAGCCCTAAGTGTCCCTCCCCTTCCTTTCCAACAAATTTATAAAACCCCCCCAAAAAAACTAAACCTAGCCATTGATTGCCAAAGAAATATCAAGTGACATGAGAGAGCCATCTATGAGCTGAGTAGGCTAGTACCCAGCTCTAAAGTTGGTTGAAATAGTTACCTCTGTCATTTGTTTATCAACTGAACAAATTTACAGAGTGCTAACACTTCTTATGTTTCTTTGGATTTATATTTGAATGTAGCTTCAAACCCTTAAATTTAGTGTGACCATCAATATTACAATGGTTGTAGTTGTTGTTTGTATCCTTTCATTGATGTGCAATGGTTTTTGTTTTCTTGTCTTTTCCTTTCCACTTTTCTTCCCCTCCTTAGAAGCATCTTGGTGGTCTTTCTATTTAGAACCACTTGGTTGTCCTTTCTTATAGCCCATGTTCACTGGGTACTAAGCTTGCACATAGGACTCATCAATGGTAATAGGCTTGAATTGTTGGGTAGGTGTTATATTATTTGCATGTGTGTGGGGGGGAGGGGGTTGCATCACATTTGACAACTACATTTGATTATCCCTCCCTATTAGTGATCATTGTGACGTGTGTGTTAGGTGATTTCCTACGGGGTTATCGGAAGGGGGGGGGGGTAGGATTTCCCCCCTTGTTTATGTGGAGTGTGTGGCTCCGGGCCAATGCCCCGCCAAAAAAATGGTGCGATTTTTATGTGATAAAGTTCTAGGCATGTGGAACTTGACTTAAGTAATGGACTGCAAAAGGACATGGAAAATGATGAACATTCATAACAATAGTTCTCGTCCAAGGGTGTTGTAAAATGGGAGAAAATGGATGGTTAGTGGTCAATGTGGTCAGAGATATGTGTGACAATGCTCTAATGTAATGAGGTCAGAATCTCTGTCCCCATTGCGTATTGGATGGGTAATTGGAAATGGGTCAAAAAATTCATTGCTAAAGCGTTAAAGTTGTTAAATGAAGTAATTGGTAGTTCAATGAACCACTTTGAAAAGTTTCTATTTAAGGTGCAAGGGAAAAGATGTAAACAAATTATGTCGTCCAACAATGAGTTGGAGATTCACTGCAAATGATAAGTTGTAATGTGTGTAGTGGGATATTCTCCCTTCTTGCCATCGAATTTTGGAATGTCTGCGATAATTTTGATTGGAATGGCTAGCCAAGTGGGATTGTGTACTATGGGATAGTTCACAAGTTTGGATAAATAGGGTAGTTCTAGAGTCACCAAAAATGGAAACTCAGTGTTTGTGAATGGATTTTGGTCTAAAGGTAATGACACATTGAGACCAAAAAGGGTCATATGGTTCTCCCATATATTGACTAATGATAGGAAAATAACCCCCTTGATAAGAATTTCCCATAGGTATATAACCACTTCCTCGGGAAGTATTTACCATTGGCATATAAACACCCCCTTATTGAGGATTATTTTAGGGATTGGTTCCCCCAAATAAAGTGGTATTTCCAGGTATGTTCACTGTAAAAGCTATGTTACCGGGAGCGTTATTTCTCCTAGATAGTGGGGGGTTTCTTGTAAAAAAAGGGTTGTTTCCTCCGAGGAAGGGATGGATTCCAGGGGTATTTTTCCCCCATATTTGGGAGTGCCCCAAGGGACATTTCTTCCCCCAGTGAAGGGAGTAACCTAGGGGACATTGTTTCCCCTACGGAAGGGATTTCCACTAGTTTGATCAACACTAAATCCATTATTCCAATTCCATCCCAATGGGAAGCCATTACTATGTGTGTTTTGGTCGATGGGTGGGTTACTAGAAGAGAAGGTAAATCCACTCAATGGATTATATGCAAGACTTTTTCCTATTTTGGATTGTGAGCCAGAGGCATGGTTTGGATGAATGCTAGGATGGGTATTGAATGGAACTAGGTGGATCACTGGATGAATCCAAAGAGAAAACAGTGTTTGAGATGGTGTAATGAGTGGATTTCTTGTTGTTGTGGTTGATGATACAAGTGGGGTTCCAACTCCACCCACTAATGATAAAGGTGGGTTTCCTACTCCAATAAGTGATGATATAAGTGGATTCCCAAATCCACTAGTTGAAGGTACAAGCAGATTTACTGGGATACCACTTGGCTTGCTAGATGTTGTAGGAGTAGAAGTTTCAGCGGTAGAGGTAGTGTTTCCACTCGACATGGGTGTATTTAATGTTGAAAAAGGGTCACTATCATGATTATATTTTTTACCTAGGAGGTGGTGGAAAGAATCGGGTAAAGGAGAAGTGGAAAGAGGGTTAAGATAACCTCCGCTTATGTTATGGCTCCATATGGATTGTCTCATGTTACAGGATCTTCCACACCGGTAGTATTGGTGTCTTCAGATGTTGAAATCATTCGTTGTCTGAAAAATGGTCGGAGGTATTTGTAGTTGGGTGTGGATGACCCAGTGGTAGTTTGAGAATGACAACAAGGTAGATTTCACACAAAAAATGGGGGACCTTCTAACTCAGGTCGAGGACGAGGATGAGTGATCGGTCATCGGATAACTAGTTGTTCGTCTTGATAGGATATTTTCAGTCCCACTTTGGTGATTCTTCTAAAATGATGATGGGGTAAGTCATCCATGAAGGATAAGAAAAAAGACTTAAATGAATTAAAAAATTAATTGGCCAACTATGAAACCAATACATAGAGCACACACCTAGCCAAATCTGAGAAATCAAGCAAGAAAACTAGTGGGTGTAAGGGTCTTCCGAAGATGGGATGTCAAGTCATCAGAGAATATATGAGAAGAAGTTATGATAACCATAACACAACATCTCCCTAAGGTGCAAGTAAGAGTCTACAGGAAATACCCTCCCTGGTTCATTGAAGCGAAGATTCAACGTTTTCCTCAGGTACCACAAGGATTCCCCCTTGCAGTCACCTATGTAGTTACCTAGGAGAGGTTATTAAGGTTACCACTTCACAAAAATGTGGCCATGCAGAATAATCATCAGTCAAGACTATCGTGTGGGCGAGGAATACTAGGTCAAGTCCTAGCACCCTAAATTTTGAGAATGTTGGAATTACTCTGGGGATGTCCACGCCTCGAAACCCCCAATACATGAAGTAGTCCCACCAATCATATGGAGAGGGGATATCTCAACCACTTACTTATCTTGACCTATTTCTCAACTCACATGTGAGGCAATCTTTCTCGAAACTAGTTTTGTTACTAATGGATTTTCACTCAATAATTGTCCTATTCTCATTTTGGTGGCCTTGGAGAATTAACTCTCCAAACCTATTCCAAGGCCCTAGGTCCTAATCTATTGTTGGTTTGCTATCAAACAAAAATGTTCGAATTGATTTTAATTGCACTTAATTTTAAATGAATGTTGTTTACTCAAAGGGAATGGAATGAAACTTGATGTTGTTTTGACTCAAGACCAATCCCAAAAGAAAGTTGTATGCACAAATGCAAAATTTTCTTTCGATGAAGAACTACCTAAGGGAAAGGGAGAGAGCTTTCTATTTTTCCATGAAATAATTGTGTCAATGCAAATAAAATTTCTTAATGGAATACAAATTTTTTCCTTGAAATGTTTTTGACAATGTAACTTTCAATTCCACTAATGAACCAAAGAATCTTAGTCGAATTATTCTCAAAATACAATGCAAAACTCTTTTAAAAAAAACTTGTTTATTTTTTTTTGAAAGGTCATGCCAATCAAAAGAAAAAAAATATACCTTTTGCATCATACAAATTAAAAATATGGGCAACAATAGATCAGAAAGATTATAAACAATCTGAAATGATGTATTGCAAATGAATTAAAAATTCCAAGAAGACCTAGAAATGGGATGGCAAGTCAAGAGAGTTTTCTTTGTTTAANAATGTTTTTGACAATGTAACTTTCAATTCCACTAATGAACCAAAGAATCTTAGTCGAATTATTCTCAAAATACAATGCAAAACTCTTTTAAAAAAAACTTGTTTATTTTTTTTTGAAAGGTCATGCCAATCAAAAGAAAAAAAATATACCTTTTGCATCATACAAATTAAAAATATGGGCAACAATAGATCAGAAAGATTATAAACAATCTGAAATGATGTATTGCAAATGAATTAAAAATTCCAAGAAGACCTAGAAATGGGATGGCAAGTCAAGAGAGTTTTCTTTGTTTAAATAATTGAAACAAATATTGAAGGAAAACCTAGAATATTTTTAAAAGCAAATGGACTCTCTTACAGGGGTACCACTAGCAATAAAATTTTGAGGGAATGAGGTTAGTGAATCCAAACCATACCCACAAAAACAATAAGTGCTTTGAATCAATCAAACAAATGGAACCTAAAGGAAAAAATCGTTTCAAATGACTTAAAGAGAAGTTGGAGCAATGACTGCTGGAACATATATGAGGAAGATCTATAAGGCTGTAAGAAAAAGGAAATAAGATAGATCTAGGCTGGATCTGAAGGATTCCTCCTCAAGAAATAGCATTTTAGTGCATATTCGCACTTTTTCAATTAAGACATAGTGACCGGTCACATGTTGTACATGAGCAACCCACGACCACAAGCACTAGTCGCCATGTACAATGTAGTTTTTGGGAGGTCGAGTGTTGTAATGGAGAAATTTGCGACCACAAGGGATGGGGTCTCTCTGTGTGGACAGGAAACCCACGACTACAATCATATATATGCAAAATGAATAGATCTAAGGCAACTCTATCAGATATGGGACTAAAATTCCAGTTTACCTTATCATAGGCTTTAGATAGGTCTAACTTCAGACAATGGAGGGAATTTTTCTAGATTTGATGGAGTGCAAATCTTCCTAAGTTATCGAGACCACATCATGGATTTGACGCTTGTAAGGAAAACCATATTTTTCTTCAGAGATAATATCACTAAGAATAGGTTTTAATTGGTTGGCGATGATTTTGTCTATAAGCTTATACATCAAATTGCAACAAGAAATAGGCCAAAAATATTTAAAGGATTCCAAGTCATTTTTTTTTTGGAATTAAAGATAAGAAGGTTGAATTAAAAGAGACCAAAAGTTTACCAGATCTTTGGGATTCTAGGGCCACTTTTAAGAGGCCGAATTTCCTTTTCTGTAATCTCCTCCTAAAGAAGGTTGTTCATCTTCCTCGAAATAGATTTTCGGAAGAGATCAATGACTTTCAAAATTTATGCTATTGGGAAACTTGGAGTCTCCCTAAAGAGGTTAGTGAAGAAATCCTTCCTTGCTTCATCTATTTCATCAAAGGAGGAAACCATATGTCCATTTGAATCATTTATTTCCCAAATAGAATTAATTGTTTTTCAATAGCTTGAGAATTTGTGAAAAAAAATTGAATTGTTGTCACCTTCCTTTAACCATTTTATCTACTCTTAAGTCACCATTGGGTTTTCTCATAATCCATGAAGTATTTATTATTTTTCATGAGCTCACACAGATCTGATTCATCATCTCTTGATAGTGAATCTACTTTCCTATCTATCAACAACACCCCAAACTGTGATTCCACCTCTGCCAGGAGAGAGGCTGATTTCACATTAAAATATTTTTCCCATGAAGTGGAGACCTTTTTAATTTTTGAAATATTGTCTGCAAACTACTACATAAAGGAATGGTCATAATCTTCCACTAGGGGCCTGTAGGTAGACAAAATCAACCTTTTATAATTCTCCTCCATGAGCTAGGCATGATTGAACTTCATCGGAGAAGGTGGCCTAGACCATTTTTTGTTTATCTCCAATAGTATTGGCATGTAATCAGAGATACCCCCAACGAGATACCTTGATTTGAAAGACCATGGGTTATCAATCAACTCCTAATAAATGAGGAATCTATCAATATGTTTAACCACCTGTGTTGGAACTTTTCTTCCATTTCACCATGTTTGGGTCAATTTAAGGGGTTCCAAATCTATCAAATTGTTTTTCTCTATCCAGTGAGAAAAAAAGAGTTCTTGTGGGTCTTATCGAGGATAAGTACCCCAGACCTCCCTTAAAGAAAGACTCAAATTTAGGTCCCCATCTAAGATAATATTGGGAGAATTTAGAGTTCCTGAGCTACTCACCCCATTCCAAAATTGAACCCTATTGGCATACAGAAAATACACATTGATCATTCTGAAGGAATGGTTGAGAAAACAATCTGACACATTGAAAAAAATTCTAGAAGGAATCTAGGAGGATGAGAGAGCCCTGAACCGAGGGCTCCAGGATGAAAGAATCCTTCTAGAGAGACCCACCAAATCAACAGATCTAAAGGACCAATCTTTTAGCCAACTTTGAAACAACTCGATTTCTTTTTCACCATTGCACATAGTTTCTTGTATCATTATAAAATTTGTCCTACATACATGCACAAGCCTTTTGAGGGAAATGATTTTTTAGGCACCCCCAACCCCACATGCATTGAATAAAAACATAATCATTTGATACCCTACCCTTGGCTTTCCCTGCTCTAAGGGCCCAAACTATAGTTGATTTTTTTCCAAATCTAATCTCTTTCATTACCTGGATTTGAGCTAAAGAAATCAAAGACTTTCTACCTGCATGCCCCACAAAAATATTTTCCATATCCAAAACACCTGAAAAGACATCCTCAGATCCCTTTTTTACCCTTGAATGTAACAAATAATCTGATTTTATGGAGGACTTGGAGCATTGTTTGGAAGAAGAGTCCTTTGAGGGGATGAAAGATGAAGAGGGGGAGCCTTTAGAGGGAGGAGACTTACATCGAGGGGAGGAAGGGAAAGGGTCCACCTTGCCAAAGGAGATTTTAGTCCCCAATGAAGGAGAAACCACCCTCATGCCCTTAGGTATTTTTATGGGGGAGGAGCAAACTTTTTAGACATGCATGGGAGGAATGAGGATCTTCCCAACAACGGGAACATCAGATAAATTTTGAGAAAAAAATTGAAACATCATTAAGTGAGGCTTACCCATGGACAAACCCTGACAAGTCAAGGGTGAAGGGACACATGTTGTCTCGATACCTTCTTTCTTGAAACCATTATTTCCCTACTTTGAAGAGGTTTCCACCTTTTCATTGGAAGACTCCATCGATGATATTTTTCGCTTCCAAGTTCTTTGAAAAAGGGCAAAGTGTGATAGAGGCCACCTACACTATGCCTGAAGATGCTCAACCTTATCAGAACTGGAGCATCTAAATGGAACACGCTAGTAGTCTATTTTTGTTGGGTATGTGTTATATTCTTTGCATGAGTAGTAGTGTCTGAGCGCCTGCGCCGGGCACGCAGGGGGGT
>SNQJ01S0005192.1:322848-335063 GCA_010110895.2 Picea sitchensis
CACATCCCTTCTATCATGTTCCTTTTGTTAGAAGGAAATCCCAGGTCAGTCTGGGTCTGCAGGACCCTGTGGTACTTCGGGCTGACCTTCTGCAGCTAGACCATGCTTCAATTCATGGGGGTGGTTGATGGTTCAACCACCGATCCTTTCTTCATTAACTGGTTCCTCCTTGGGAATCAGAGGAGGTTTGCTATCCTCAGCAAGGGAAATTTAGGGTCATTCGATAAAATGAACCCTCTCGTATAGTTTTCACATTCCTTCCTCTAGTGATATCATGGCTAGTACTTTCAGGGCTTCACCCCCACAGTCAGTTATTGGAAATTCAAACAATAATACAGTTACACTGTTCCCATGCCACAACATGATAATCCTAATTAATGATTAATTACAAGTTGGGGGAAACAGGGGTGTTACAATCCCCTCCCCCTTAAAAGGAACATTGTCCTCGGTGTTCTTTCTTAGTAACACCTGTCACACCTTTCTCATTCAGTGACTTCAGAAGTCTTGACCTTCTTTCTTGGTCAGGTCCTTTTTTATACTCTTAACCTTCATCACCTGCCTTCAATAATTCTTCAGAAACAAGCACATTAATCATAGTCTCATGCGAAAATATTTTACTGTTGCATAAAATTATAGGAAAATTTCATAATATAGCACAATACCTATCTGCACAGTCTGTGGATTTGTATCCACCTTGATGTCTTGTTATCCAGGATCATTGTTTTTCCTTGGCATATCCATTGTGTGCATGATCCCAATCAATAGTTTACAAGAATTATCAAAGTCTCCTCTTCTTTGCGGTCATTCACCCTCCAGGCCCAGGCTCAGACATCCCCTTCTTTGCTACGTAGTTCCTCGGGTGATCCCTATTTCCTTGCCAAGGATTTCTCACACAAGAATATTTCTAGAGACTTTATTGAGCCTTACAGTCAAGGCATCCCTCAGACTTGCTCTGTCGAGGTGTCCCTCTAGCTTGTGTTACCTCAACACAATATATTTCAAGCGATCATGACTTACCACGAGGTTCTCATGGCTCATCGGTATCCATTTTTCATGCTTTTTAGCTTGATAGCCTTCATATGTCCTTTCTGGACAAATCTTTTCTTCTCACTTGTATCACAGGTATACATAAATTCATGATACATCATCATAAATTCTAAATTTCAGAATTTTATTGCAATTATGTCACCTATAGATTTTCCAATTTCCTCATTTATTTTCATATTTGTTCCACATGGAACTAGATTCACCAATTATGGAACTTTCCTTCCCATGGTAGTTTGGATCAACAGGCAATTTTGGTCTTCCTTATGGGATTACAACACTGACATATCCAAGACCCTTTGTTTCCTACAATTTCAACATTCCTCAACCAAACAAATTGTTAGTTCTCGTGCACATTATATGTTCATTGCACACTTGAAGTAGTTCACAAACAATTTCAAGACTGTGCACACTAACAATCAAATGCATTTTCTTCAAAGAAAATGTCATTATTGTGGTTTGGCTCAGCAAGTAATTAGTCTTCCTTATGGACTTATAGAACAACCATATCCAAGACTCTTTTCTTCCTGTACTTTCAACTTCAATCAGCCAAACAAATTGTTAGTTTCCCATGCACATATATTTTCACTACACCTTTATAACATCATTACAAACAATTCTTAAATGGTGCATGCTAACAATCAAATCACTTTTATCTATTCGATGATATACAAAAAAAGGAAATTGCATTCCTTACATACACATTAGTTCAGTATATCAACCTTTCCAGATGCAATTCAACATTAAGTTAATTTAATCAATGTGCCAATGTTCATGGTCACATTCACACATAATGTGCCCTTGCATCGATTTCAGATTATCACTTTTCAGGTTAGGCACTCTCACCAAGGTGTGTTGGAATTCAACCAACTTATTACCATATGGATTCTTTGTCCATAATTATTATTTTAGTAGAACCATATTTTCTGCTCTAAATCGATCACAGCCTTAAATCGTCATTCATGAAACTCAAGGTTTCACATGAATTCCTTTAAGCATTCCTTGATTGGTCAATGCATTCATGAAATACAAGTTCATGAATTCTTCCAAGGAATACAACCAATACCAGAGGTTCACACCTCCATCATTCAGGTTCTCCTTCCTGAATCATACCCTACTTGGGTATCCAAGGCATAAAACTGCCTTTCAAAAGTTCAGGCATAACATTAAGACAATAATTCAGAAGGGGTTCTTACCAAATCCCTTCATACCTTGTGCCACATAGGAATGAACATTTTTATACCGATTCTCGGCTACTAGCACCCTCTTTCTGATTTTTTCCTCGTCAATAGTGCTTTATGGGGACTTTTACAACCCTGTCAACAATCTTTTCGGCTGCATCCTTCTCATGGCCATCCTCTGCTTGAGGTTTCCCATCATTGGTAACTGTCTTCCTCAACAGCTCCAATTCCTTTCTATACATAGCATGCATCATCATAGTTACAACTACAATAGTTGTAATATTAAACCAAATGCAGGTATCATAATATTCAAATCCATAAAACCTCTTCAAAATGTCCTAGCATATCTTCATGCACTTCATCACATTATCCCTACTGTTTCCATGAGTGCAACACAAACATATATCGATTTTTTCTACAACAATACAACCATCATCACTATGGTGTCAAAACCTTTTACTTTCATCGGCGTACCAACTTTCTCAATACTCAGCAGGAAAATAATTGAGGGCTTTCCCCTTCTTCCAATTCTTTCTACACCACCTGGAGCTTTCCAACCCAGTTGAGTTATCTCTAAGGCTTCACTGCCTTTTAATCTTACGGTGAGAAAAGTGTTCCTCCTTTTCTCCCTCTTTACTTATGCAATCTACTTCGTGTTGTGACCTTTCTGCTCTTTTCTTGAGTAGCCTTGGTTAGGCTCATCCTAACTCTTAGGATACATCAGCATGCTTTAATAGAAAATCCTTTTGTCCATAATGAATCATGAACCTGTGCATCCTGCACATTATGGTTATCAGAATGGTCAAGATTCATTATTAGTATTTTATTCATTACATGATGTTTTTGAAAATGTAATCTAGGATTCTTATATATATATATATATATATATATATATAAGCTTGTAGCTCGCTTCTTAATTCTCAGCAGTCAATAAGGTTGTGACTTTGTTCTCTTGACATAGTCTTCACACGGTTCCTCCATAGGGAACTCCTTCAGCATGCAACTTCCTTATTGCCTATCCTTCACTATCTGTGATAGTGAAGACCTTGATTTGGATTTAGCTAGGTACCAAATATTTCATAAGAAATATAAACATGCATTTTTGTCATGCATCCAAATTCTGTACCCACACGTATTCTGGTTTTGTTAACTTACATCCATGATGTGCTTAACCATATGCATATTCATAAGCCTGTGTGTAGCTTCCATAGGTCTATTTCACAACCCACTTACATCTCTATTTTAAAATCAGTCAACTTATGATTGTTCACAATCATTCTCATGTGACCCTCAAAGGTAGAATCATCTGCCTCTTATCATGAAAACATAGCATCCTTGCTCGTCCATTCTTTCTTTTATTTATACTAGTCTTTCTTGATGGAATAAAGCACATTCCCTCTAAGCTATCATTCAAAATAGGGCTTTCATGACTCTTCAAAATGGAGTCAACCATGCATCCATGCTATTCACTTAATCTTGGCAAGTGCAATTCTTTCCTTACATATCACTCATCAAGGCATCCATATTGTGCCTTTAGTATACATTTATCCTTACATCATGCATGTGCATCACTTGCACATTTAATATCTTTCATACCTAATTGGTATTAATATCAGTCTTTGTGTCAAGAAGCCTCACAATGCATTAACCCATGCATTCAAACACATACAAACCTAACCAATCATCCATCATGAAAGCTCATTGCTTGCACCCTTTCCATGTCATACATGCACATGGGCAATGCATTCAAACACATACAAACCTAACCAATCATTCATCATGAAAGCTCATTGCTTGCACCCTTTCCATGTCATACATGCACATGGACATATTAGACTTCTGTATCCTTCTCCCAAGGATCTTCAAATATTTTTTATGATAAGTCTCATAGGAACACTCAACACTGATCTTGCCTCTCATTTGAGAGCTTGCAGTCATATTATTCTTGTAAGTATGTATGCACATATTTGTGTATATGCAGGTGCATCTCTTGCACCTATTTATTCACCTTGATAATTTAGTTTTATCATTAGTGTTCTTTAGTTAAACATTATGGTCACCTACATGACTAATATCACAGTCATAACTCATACTGATGTTTCCCTCTCTTCATAATAACCAACAAATATTACCTTTCTCTCTTTTGTACGATAACAACTAGCAAGAAAACACGCTTGCCTTAATTTCCATAGATCATTACCTAACTTATAAATACAATATGGGCAATTAAAACTATGCCCAAGGTAACATGGCAACCAATCTAGCTTCCAACTATATCTATATGGCTACCATCCACCACTGGATGTCAATGTGACCCATTGGGCTTCTAGAAGTGCCCCAACACTTCCTTTACTACATTCAGGATCAACATTTAATCAACCATTCTACCTTAATTATAATAAGTTGTTAATGTCTAATAACATTTGGACTATTCCCTTAAAGCCCAAATGTAATTTCGAGTTATGTTACTTACTAAGTATCCTAGTTCAGAATTCCAGAGTATCTTTAGGTCAAGATCAGACTTGACCATTACATCTAGAATTCTTTCTTTTGTTCAACAATAGTTAGGGACAGAGGCCACTCTCCTCCTCCCACAAGAATTTTGGCAGATAAGTTTCCTATCCACTAAGAAAGGGAGGTTGTTGTGATTTCTCACTCAATCACTCTTTGTTTCTACAACTCCATTTATCAGCTTGATTAGAAAAACCCTGCCCAACAATTCATGTACCCAGAAACAAAAAAAAAATGTTTCTAAGTTCCCTTTGAAACCCGAGAGCTGCGCATGTTATCCGTTTTCAAAGAATGGTCACCATACTCATTCCTATGATCGTGAGGGTTTATACACATATAAAAGGTTTAATCCTTCATTAAAGCAGTAATAATCTCCATAGGCTCATCTTAGCCTAGGTAACCAAATCTTATGGATGTACAACAACACGTACAATTTCACAGTGAAGTCAACTTCTTTGTTTGGAAACGCTAGCAACACATAGTGAAGATTCCTGAACCTCTATAAACAGAAACATGTTTCATTCCTCTCTTTGGTAGAGGTTTGTCTAAACCTCTTAAGAATGAGGTAAGATAGGGTGTTACCCCTTAAATTCCTCCAAAAAAAATATTTTCATATGACTCGTGGATGAGCCAAAGAAGGCCAAGTGTTGTTGTCATGCTCTTATACCAATTTGTAACACACCTGACCCCTAAGTAATTTTTTAAGGGGTGGGGCATCATAATTTTGTTTTCCTTACCTCTCTCTAGGTTCCCCTTTCTCCAAAGTGCAGGTTCTTCCAAACCCATGGGATGTTCCTGGCCCCTTTGAAGAACTTGAACAACATGCGCTAGTTTTCTATTGTAGGCCCCTTCCTTCATATGACCTTAGGTTGTCACCATATGCCAAGACAACAGGCACCTAATTCGGTGCTTTAGAGCTTCGAGCTCTGGGCGTTTTCACTTCACCACTCGCCAATTCTCTCGAACTTCTAACTGGAAAAGTTTTGAAATGACGTGAGAGGGATCGACGGTCCCTTCTCCCTTTCCATATCAACGACCCATAGAAACTTTAGGCTCTGGCACTTCAATGAATTCCCAAGTACTCACAACCGCAAACCTCTGAAGCGCAATCCTTCCGGAGTGTCAGATATTTTGACACCTGTCTTCTGCAATCGACGACTCAGGTGGAATCTGACCTTTGGGCCTTCGGGGGTTCTTGTTCCACTTTTCTCTAAAGTGGCTATTCTCCGAAGTAACAGATCTCCTGCCACATGTCCCCAAACGACGAACGATTGGGATCCTCTTTTTTACTTTGGGCTTCGGGGATTTTCGAAGAACTGAGATTCAAATCCTTCGGAGTGGCTTTCCTCTGGAGTTAACAATATACTGACATGTGTCCCAGTTGATGGATGGTTCATATCTCCTTCGGCTCCCTGTGACTTTAGGAATCCTCATGCCTTCACACTTCAATTCTTCAAGAGCCGGTCAATGTCGGGCTAACCACAGCCTAGATATGACGGTCTGAGGGTATCCAAGTAACCCCAAAGTTCTACGGCTCATATCTTCCGCTCAAGGTTCCCTTGGGTTCTGTTGTTAGGCCATTCTTAGAGGGACATCTGTCATCCTAAGACACGTCGATAAGAATATGTGGTTCCTACCTCAAGGCACCAACGTTCCCTTATCTTTCCACGAGGTCTCCATACCTGGAAAGGTCATCACTCAACACGTAGGCCCTCACGTGCTCTCAAAATGTTACATGCATCCCCAAGATCGAACTATCAAGAGGGGTCTCGAAGGATCCTTAGATCCACAGTCCAAGCTACTTCGCAACTCCAGTCTTCGGCGGGTCTTGACTTTACAACATCCTTGTCCTTCTGAGGTGGTCAAAATCGGGTTGACCACATCGTAGATCCAATGTTTGGGATAGTTCCCAGGCGTCCTCAGATCTACGACCCAGATTTACTTCAGGACTTTGGGGGATTCACCTCCTATACGAAGAATATACCCAATTCGTCGGATCCGCGAAGTCTGAAGGGCTCGAAGGATTAAAATTTATGTCCCTTCTTTAGATCTGACCATTGTGAGGACCTCCGGCTCTTCTCGAACTAATCTCATCCAATCGTCTTCCAAACGAAATAATATTCCCTTTTTGGGGCTTGAATCTCGTTATCCTTCCTAAGCTTAACACTTCGAGAAATCTTTCGTGAACCCCTTGCGCTCATTCATCAACTCTAGAACTTAAGAGGTTCTCGGTCTCTGCCCACCTTGCAGAGACTCTGTGCATACATGCACTACCTCTCCTGAGCTTAACAGACTCCTTCCTCTAGGAGACTCAGAACGATTGGGAGTGTCGACGTGCACACATGAAACTATGCCCAAGGTCGACGAACTCACAGTTCCTTTATTTTAATTTGAGCCACCATAGGGCTCGAGCATTTACATATACAAACCATGTAGTTCCTTACTTGCTTAAATACACAATCAAGCAAGGATAAAGGGATACAGTTTAATTCATCAAGCAAACATGCACATCTCTGCAACATTCATAGGATATTAAATCTTTAATCTAAAGTTACTGTTCAATTACACAGGATATGAGAATACTTATCTATTATAAGTTGCAGCCAACTAACTGACTATGGGTGTTCACCTTTCCACCCAACCATAGGCTCAGAGGATTTCATTCTTAGCTCTCTGGCCACCCCCGTTCCAAGCCATGATATCACCAGGGAATTTATGCCAATTCTCAATGATCCTTTCTCTTTCACATCTTCTGCTCAAATCCCATTCTCTGCAAACTCTTAGAGATCCCTTTCTTTGTCACAACCTCGACAAGGTTTATCAGATGCTTCCTCATCATCAAGTTCATGGCCTTTAGCTCGTTCTCATCTAGAGAGCTTCTTGCATTTTCCACTCTTCTCTTTATTCTCTTATGTGCCTTGCATGCACATCCATTCTATCATGTTCCTTCTTTCAGAAGGAAATCTCGGGTCAGTCTGGGTCTGCAGGACCCTTTGGTACTTCGGGCTAACCTTCTTCAGCTAGACCATGCTTCCATTCATGGGGGTGGTTGATGGTTCAACCATTGGTCCTTTCTTCAATAACTGATTCCTCATTGGGAAACAAAGGAGGTTTGTTAGCCTCAACAAGGGAAATTTAGGGTCATTTGATATAATGAACCCTTTCTTATAGGGTCATTAGGTCAAAGTCATTAATGTCAATTCAAGTTGAACCATGCCATGACAATAATGTGTCAATTAGATTTTCCAAATTATTGTCATAGGTTACCTTAATGGACATTGCACAACCCAACAACAAAACACACTTTATGTAGGAGATTTAGTTGAAGAAATTATATGGAGAATCATTAACAAGTTTTTGAGTGAAAATTAACAACATATTGAACCTAATTAACTCAATTTGGTATTGTGGTTTTTGTTAGAATCGACCAGTCTAATAATTGATGGGTTTAGTATGAAAAACCAAGAAGATATTAAGAATATTGTAAAATACAAACTTCTAATTAAGTGTGGGAAGAGGTGGAATTTGACAAAGATGATGCAACAAAAGAAAGATGAAAGAAGAAGAAGACAAGTGAAGAAATAAGACAAGCAATGAATGAAAAAGATGAAAGAAAGAAGATAGACATATGGGCATGAACAAAAGAAGCAAGATGCAAGTGAATATTGAAGAGAAAAGAGACAAGGACGGGGAATTTTTTTTTTGAAGTGGAAAAAGTAAGAAGACTAAATGGAAAGGTAAGAATAAGAAGCTAAAATTCATACTGTGTCAAAAATTGAGATACAAAAGCAATTGAAGTTGATTTATAGAAAATGAAATCCCTAAGAATTTTTATAATTATCATTGATAATGTTATTTTAGATGATTGAAAAGAAGGTTATGTTCATTTGTTTAAAATGGATAGATTAGCCTCAAATGAGCATGTATAATGAAATTTTATGTATGTACCTGAGTCCAATCATGATGTAATGGATGTAAGCCCTGGTAAGACAAGTGTATCCTCATAATGATGATTGTTGATGCTTTATGGTACATTAAAAATGGTTTGGGGTAAGCTATAAACCACTTGAGAATTATAACGGTTAAGGGTAAAATCATGAAGGTGGGTAAAACTTTTGTGACAATCGGGTCTCCAACATTCCTAGTGACAATTTTTCGGCCGAACTAATAATTATTTCTGCTGAAAGACATCTCTTTTCGGCCGAGTTTTTTTTTCAGTCGAACCTTTAGATGTCAAATCAAATGGTACCATGACGACGACCTCAATTGTCGTGTTCCATATTAGCCAAAAGGATTTTTTTTCCTGGTAACATATTTTCGGCCGAACGTTTTTCAACCGAAAGAAGCCAACCGGATTTTTCCCCAGTGGTCCGGATTATTTTCGACACGAAATGAGAGCAAAGATATAATAAAGAAATGCACAGAGATATCGCAGATATTCAATAATATAACAGAAATGTATTAGAGATGCAACCATAAACATAGATATATAGTAATACACGATTTCTATTAATGAAAGAAATGTACAAAGACTGTAAAAATACAGAGTGAAAGACTCCCTAGAATGGTGGTAGCTTATCTCTGAGAAGAGATGTGACGGCTACTCGCATTCACAAGAAGATGATTACAATGAGGCTCTGAAGGCCTTTTTACAATAAACAGAAATGCCAAAAACCCTAGACATCAAAAAATCTAACCCTAGGAGATGAAGCACCAAATTTCATGTGGGCCCCGCTTGGGTAAGTTAGTACATTAACTTCCCGGGGTACGATCTTCATTTTAGGCGTATGATAGCCCATTGGAAAGGTATCATCGAGGAGATTCATTTTGGGGCCTCAATCATGCCTTTAACTATCATTGAGTTGGGTTGATCCCGAAAAACCTTTATTTAGGCCCTCAAAATGGCCCCGGAAGTTAAAACTACTAAAAATAGTAAATTGCCAAAATTGCCAAAAAACTATTTTGAGCCAGTTGGAAAAGGTGGGTGGCCACCGATATACACCTAGATCAATCCTCCCTCCTTAGGAAGTAATGGTCTCCATTGTGTTGAGTTCCCGGGGGAGAGGGAAACACGTTTGTTGAATCTACATCTTGGTGAGTTGCTTGCCTTGCTGGATCTTGGTGAGAATTATAACGGTTAAGGGTAAAATCATGAAGGTGGGTAAAAATTTTGTGAGAATCGGGTCTCCAAAATTCCTAGTGACAATTTTTCGGCCGAACTAATAATTATTTCGGCTGAAAGACACCTCTTTTCGACCGAGTTTTTTTTCGGTCGAACCTTTAGATGTCAAATCAAATGGTACCGTGACGACGAACTCGACTGTCGTGTACCATATTATCCGAAAGGATTTTTTTTTTTGGTAACATATTTTCGGCCAAACATTTTTCGACTGAAAGAAGCCGGCCGGATTTTTCCCCGGTGATCCGGATTATTTTTGGCACGAAATGAGAGCGGAGATATAATAAATAAATGCATAGAGATATCGCAAATATTCAATAATATAACATAAATGTATCAGAGATCCAACCATAAACACAGATATACAGTAATACATGATTTCTATGAATGAAAGAAATGTACAGAGACTGTAAAAATACAGAGTGAAAGACTCCCTAGAATGGTGGTAGCTTATCTCTGAGAAGAGATGTGATGACTACTCGCATTCGCAAGAAGATGATTACAATGAGGCTCTGAAGGCCTTTTCAAAATAAACAGGAATGCCAAAAACCCTAGACATCAAAAAATCTAACCCTAGGAGATGAAGCGCCAAAAGTCATGTGGGCCTCGCTTGGGTAAGTTAGTACATTAATTTCCCGGCGTCGTAACTTTTGCATACGATCTTTGTTTTAGGCGTATGGCAGCCCGTTGGAAAGGTATCGTCGAGGAGATTCATTTTGGGGCCTCAATCATGCCTTTGTCTATCGTTGAGTTGGGTTGATCCCGAAAAACCTTTATTTAGGCCCTCAAAATGGCCCCGGAAGTTAAAACTGCTAAAAATAGTAAATTGCCAGAAAACAGTTTTGAGCCAGTTGGAAAAGGTGGGTGGCCACCGATATCCACCTAGATCAATCCTCCCTCCTTAGGAAGTAATGGTCTCCATTGCGTTGAGTTCCCAAGGGAGAGGGAAAAATGTTCGCTGAATCTGCATCTTGGTGAGTTGCTTGCCTTGTTGGAGACGTCGCGCTGCTCAGTTTGTGGAAGTTTGTCACGAACCTGTTGAGGTTGAGGTTGTTCAACAAGTCAATATACATGAGAGGACAGTGTGCAGAAGGAATCTTTGCACTTTGTTGCAGCCTTGTCGACCTGCTTCTGTTGGATAGAAGGTGCTTGGGGCGAGGTTGCAGTGGTTGCAGTATCCTTCTGTTCTTATTTTGAATAGATTGTGAAGAAGCTAAATTTTGTAGTATGAGATACTACCTTGCGACACTTTTTAGTTGGAACTGTAGTCAGAACTACCTCTGGTATTCTGTAGAGATGATCCCCAAATTAACAATGACACTACGAGGTCGAGACTCATAAACAACATGGTGTTTCCACATATATGGCTGGCCCAAGAGAATATCATAGACATCCAGTGGGGCAAAATCACATAATACCGCGTCCTTGAAGGCTTGGATGCCGTATGACAATCGACATTGATGGCTGACACGGAGATCTCATCCTTGGCGAAGCCACCCGATGTTGTATGGCTACGGGTGTGGTGTTGTCGACAATCCCAACTGTTTGATGACCTTTGCTGAGATGAGGTTCTTCTGGATTCCACTATCAACAATAAAATGCAGCAGGGTCCCATTCACCCACATTTGTTAATGAAAAAGACGATCCCCCTCTTCAGGATCTGTTGGTTCTTCTAGTTGAATTGTTGCGGTCGCGACAATAGTAGTGGGGTCTGCGTCAATGATCTGTCCTTTACCAATATTTTCATAATTAGATTATGAATCATGGTTCGGCTCCTTGTCTTTGATCTCGACCACCAATGACTGTTTTGATCAACATTCATCGGTGTTGTGCCAGGGGATTTTGTGGAAATCGTACCATTTTTCGGTATCCTTCTTCATCTTCCCGTGACCCTTCTTTTCCTGTGGCTTTGACTAGTTTTCAGGAAGCTATTTGTTAGGGTCGTATTTATCATACTTTGGATGTTGCGGATTTGTAGACCCAACATCCCGATTGTTCTAGTGCTTAAATTTCTACTCGATTTTAACAACATATCGATAAGAAGCACCAAGTGATGAGATGTCCAAAAAATCCATTTTAGTTTGGATGTATCTATGTAGAGCCCCACGGTATTTCAGAACCAAATGTCATTCAGAGTCTTTGATACCTAGCTTGGTGCATAAGGTATGGAAGGTATTGGTGAACTCCGAAACTGCTTGGCCCCTCTCTTATTGTAGTGTGGTCCATCTCATGTACTGGTCCTCATAGTTGCCAACAGGGTAATACTGTTCCTTTACCGCATCCACAAAAAAATCCCAAGT
>SNQJ01S0005192.1:335073-347178 GCA_010110895.2 Picea sitchensis
AAAAAGAGTTACAACTATATGTGGTGCCTAAACATGCATGGCAGTCATGCCCTTCTTAGAAACCACCACTGCCACTTGTCCAAAAATAAGAGTAAATCATGCAAAAAGAGACTACGATGCCACGTAGGGCGAAGTGTTGATTGCTAGACTAAACAGAGAAAAACATAGGCTAGCCTCCCATGACTGTCAAGATACGAAAGAAAACATAAACATGAAGCAAGATTTAACTAAAAACCTAGACTGAGCCTTGGCCCAGCGAAGGCTTTTCACTCCTACGATTTTCCCCTGTCTCGGTCTGCAATGGCTTGCCGTAGGTCCTGAAGGAAGGACATCAAAATTTCGACATGGATCCATCATTCTGAATCCTTGTTCCACAGTTCAAGAAGGGCAGACTTGACCTCCCCCAGAACCCTATTGAGGTCACTCAATGAATCCATGATCGTTGCCTGGTTTGCACACCTATCACAAGCGGAGCGGAGAGGGGGGGGGGAAGCAGAGAGTCAAAAGAGGAGGATGGATAAAATGAGGGAGCGGAAGTGGTGGGGGAGTGGTGAATGGGAGAGGGTGGAGGTGGTGTGCGACAAGGAGGGGAAGGGGGTGGAGGCACGAAGCCCAGTGAATTACCGAGGGTATCAAAGAACTCAATTCTACATGCGTAGGGGTGTAAGTTTTAAAACTGTGAAGTAAAGCAATGCATATAGATTCTTCAACAAAATATAAATTAATNAATGAGGGAGCGGAAGTGGTGGGGGAGTGGTGAATGGGAGAGGGTGGAGGTGGTGGGCGACGAGGAGGGGAAGGGGGTGGAGGCACGAAGCCCAGTGAATTACCGAGGGTATCAAAGAACTCAATTCTACATGCGTAGGGGTGTAAGTTTTAAAACTGTGAAGTAAAGCAATGCATATAGATTCTTCAACAAAATATAAATTAATCAATGGCTCATACACATAGTACATAGAGATTTATACCGGAAACCCTTAACCAGGAGAAAACCTTTCAACGCTTCATTGTATTAATTTCACCATTCACCATACAATATATATACAATGTTTTTAGGTATTCCGTAGATACCAAAACCCTAATCCCTTAATCCAAGATTAATTTAGAAAACTACTAAAAATAGCAAAAACGCCCAAAAAAAATAAATTAGGGGCATTGCCTTGAACGCTGCGCGTAACCAAGGGGGCCATACCTTCCCCCCCCCTTGGGACCCCCCTAGGAAGCACCAAGCGCACACGACACAAAGAGCACTACTAGAGGGATCATCAGATGTAGTTGTAGAATCTGACACGCCCACACACACACATGCAAATAATATAACACATACCCAACAAGGGGTTCAAGAGCAGGGAGAGGTTAGGGGTGGTCTCACGAAGAGGTTGTGCAGGGGTGGGAGCTTCGATGGGAGCCAAGAATGGGATGCCTTCGGTTTCAGGTGAAGGGTCAGAATTGGGCTGCTCCCTTCCCCTCGCCACATACCAGGCAACCCCTCTTTTGCACTTGCCTCTAAGGCAGGGCATGGTGGTGGTTGTCGTCTTCCTGGAATGGAAAATGCAAAGGAGGTGCAAGGGGGTGAACCAGACCAATGGACCTTGAGAGGAGAGGCACGAACCAAGAGTCTGTGTAGCTGAGTGGAAATTGCACCAAGAGGGGTGGAAGAAAATGAGAACCAGGGAGAGCTGGTCATGGAAACGACGAAGGAGAGAATGAATTTCAGCGTGCCCAAACTCGGATTTAGGAGCGCCAATGTTGAGGTGCATATGTGACTATGGAGATGTCCTGCACGGCGCCATGAAATCTCCCACGTAGTAGAGCTTTTAAAACGTGTGGCAGGTTGGCCACAAGTGAGGTATGGAGAGTGACGGTGGGTGATTTAAAGCCATGAGGTGATGGATATGGGGTGGCGGGTCTGATCATGCACCAAGTGGCTGACCATCTGGCCAAGTGGCCTCCCCATGGTCTGTCCACATTTTGAGCCTTGAAGCACCCCATCCGAGGTTTGTTCCTTGGTGTTGGCTATGTTTCTGTAGGCGATCATTGTGGGATGGGAGGAATAAGAGGTGCGAGAGCACGAGAAGTCTCCTTCCTCCAGATAGACTCCACAATTTGTCAGCAAATCGGCAACTTGATTTGTCGATCTTTGAAGATGGGATGGAAGGATTACCCATTGAGGCTAGAGGATGGATTTGATTATGAGAATCCCATTCATAAGTCTCTTTCTTGGAGAGATTTTCTCTGGGTCTTCCCCATTGAGGAGATGATATATAGGAGATTTATGACAATTTGCGAATCACCTTCTGCAATGATGGGGAAAATCTCTTGATCTTTGGTTGCTTGTAGACCACAGAGGAGTCCCCATATTTCTGCAGCATTGTTGGTGTTGTGCCCTATATTTCCTGTGATGATGTGGAGGATTTCCCCTTTGTTGTTGCGGATGACTTTTATGTATCCTGCAGGTCTTGGATTTCCTTTGGAGGCCCCATCAAAATTTAATTTGTGGCATCCTGTATGCGGAGCCTCCCAATGTGTGGGGCTAGGCTTGTGACTGACAACAATGGAGGGGTTGCTGGGAGTGGGGTGGAGATTGAGTTTCCAGGAATTAAGGATGAGATGCTCATTCATTGGGCAGTTTAAATCCTGGTTCGTCCAAGGATACAAAGAGATTTTTTCGTTGATATTGGAATGGATTGTAGTCCAAACTTCCTGTCAATTCTTGGCAGTTGATTTGAAGATTCGTCGATTCCTTTCCTTCCATATTTTCCAAAGAAAGAATCCCGGTAAAAGATGCCAAATTCTGTTGAGGATGGGGGATTGAAAAATCGAGGTTCGCCAACCTGCTAAAGTTTCCTGGATCCCTGTGTGGTTCATGTCCGTGGTTCTCATGAGGCTAGCACTATGATCCCAGATGCATGAACTGTATGTGCACAAATTTAGGAGATGGTTTTGAGACACCAGGAAGGACCGATGAAAACCCTTTTCCTTAAGTTATCCCAGGTGAGAATGTTGTTGTACGCAAATAGCCAAAGGAAGGTGTTGATTTTTGGCCAGGATTTTGCTTCCCATATCTTGCCCCAAACCTCTTCTTTTAGTAAGGATCTGAGACCTTCTCTTAGGTGGTAAGCTTATTGAATATTGAAGGTAACTCTGGTGGTGTGGCCCCATCTGATGATGTCATTCCCTTGTTGACTTAAAATTTTCCTTGAATCGAGATGGTCCTGCAGAGGTTGGAGATTTAAATCAGTGGGGATGTTCAAAGCCCCGTGGGAGTTTTTCCAGGTGCACCAGATTTCCCTTGTGACCTCAGGGTTCCAGAAATCTGACACTTTGAGGAGGCCTGCTTTTGTCGTGAAGGGGATGAAGGTGCTCAAATTTGGATCTGTGTTAAAGGCTGGGAGTTGTTTCCAAGAGTCACTCCAAAATAGAGTTGAGGTCCCACTCTACAGTTCCCATAAAGAGTGATATGTGATGAATCCCCTATTGTTCCTGGTCGCGTTCCAGATGAGCGAGCTAGGGCTCTGACCATTCCACCTAATGAGCTCCCTTTTCGGGGTTGTAGGAGTGTATTTTTTCCTCTAAAGATGCACCCAAAGGTATTGGGGTCTCTTTAACCATCTCCACCAAATTTTAGCACTAAGGACCTTGTTGAGAAGAGTTGGGTCTTTGAGGCCAAGGTCCCCTTCTTTCTTTGGTTTGCAGACTTTTTGCCAGCTTGCCAAGGTCATTTTGTGCCCTTCCTTAGTGCCCTGCCAGAGAAAGCTTCTTTGGATATTCCTTAAGGTGTTGAGGATGAAGTTTGGGGCAGCCAAAGCTAAGAAAGCGTAGACTGGAAGGGCCTGTAGGACTGACTTGAGGAGGATGAGGTGACTAGGCAGATTGAGGGAATGAAAGGTCCATAGGGAGAGTTTCTTTCGGAAGTTGGACAACAGGGAGTCCCATGATGTATTTCTTAGCGGGTTATCAATAAGGGGGATACCCAGGTAAAAGGAGGGGAGGACACTACGAGAAAACTCCAGTAATTGTGTGAGATGGTTTTGGATCTTGAATAGCGTGTTGAAGAAGACGAATTGGGACTTGGAGAGATTCAACTCCATGCCTGAAGCTTCACAAAAGAGGTTGATGATAGATCTGATGTAGAGGGCTTCTCGGGCTGTGGACATCCCCATTAGAAGTATGTCATCCATGAATTGGCTGTGAAATATGGGGGGATAAATTCCATGAGGGGTGAGACCGGAGAGGGAGTGATCAATGATGGTTGCTTTGATGGTGCGACTCAGCCCTTCTGCCATAATTATGAAAAGGAAGGGTGAGAGCAGGTCCCCTTTCCTTATTCCTTTGGAGGGGAAAAAGGGTCTCGAGGGAACACCATTGATCAGGATAGAGAACAGAGTTGAAGAGATGAGGCTGACAATCCAGGAGACCCACTTGGGTTCAAAGCCAAAGGCGAGGAGAGTTGATTTTAAGTAACTCCAGATTAATTTATCAAAGGCTTTAGAGAGATCCGGTTTTAGGAGCATACCTTGAGATTTGGTCGAGTGAAGCGAGTGGATTATTTCGTGAGCTAGGATAACACTATCCAAAATTTGTCTTCCCTCTACGTATCATGATTGTTCCAGAGAAATTATGAACGGTAGTATTGGTTTAAGGCATGTTGCAATGATCTTTGTTAAGAGTTTGTAAATGACATTGCAGAGGGCAATGGGCCGGAAGTGCGAAGGGGAGGTAGTGTTGTTCTCCTTGGGTATGAAGGTGAGAAAGGTTGCATTGCGGGCTTGGAGGACCTGCCCAGATCTTTTAGAGTCCTCGATGATTTCCCAAACATCTTTGCGAATGATGCTTTAGTAGTTGTGGAAGAAACCAAAAGTAAACCCATTCGGCCCAGGAGCCTTTCCCAGCGGGGTGTTGCTAAGAGATTGGTCGACCTCCTCCTGAGTGATTGGTCTCATGAGTGCCTCGTTCTGCTGTTTGGTGACCTCCTTGGGGATGTTCTTGAGGATGGAGTCGATTGCCCGCTAGCGATCTACTGGGGGCTCCGATAGAAGGTTTTTGTAGTAAGAGAGAATTTCCTTTTCTATATCTGCGTGTTGTTGAATTTTTGTTCCTTGTTCTGAGACCAGGTGAGTAATACGATTTGTTTGGTGCCTATGGACCATGGCTTTGTGAAAAACTTTGGTGTTTCCGCCCCCCCTCTTTTAACCATTGAATGCAGGATTTTTGTCTCCAAAGTATCTCTTCCTGCGCCCATCTTTCTGCTAGTTGGTTGTTTAGTAGAGCTTCCTGCTTCTTTAGGGATTCCGTGAGGCCTTGAGATCTGATCTGTTGTTGGAGGCTTTTCATTTTTTGATTGAGACTTTCCTGAGCTTGAAAGATGTTGTCGAACGTGGACTTATTCCAAGATTTCAAATGTTGTTTGAGGTTTTTTAGCCTCTGTTGGAATCTGTACATAGGGGTCCATGTTTGGATGGTCGCTTCTTCCCACCATAGCTTGATGATAGCTTGGAAGTCTGGGTGTGTCAACCATAATTTTTCAAAGCGGAAAGGCTTTTTGCCTGGGGTGCCACTAATGTTAATTGATAGGAGTATCGACCATTGATCCGAACCCGGGGTATCGATGACCGTGGCATTCCAAGCTAGGACATCCAACATAATGGCTTATAAAATGAGGAAACAGTCTAGTCTACTGGAGACATGTTGAGCCCCCGAGCGTCTATTGGACCATGTGAAGGGTCCATTGTCTGTTCCTACATCTATGAGTTTCAAAAGGCCAATAATGCAATTGAAATGATCGTTATCATTTCCCAATGTGCGTGTGCCCCCCTTTTTTTCCTCTAGACCTTTTATCATATTGAAATCTCCCCCGAGGATCCATATTTGGGAGCCGATGTGATTGGCTATCCATTCTAAGTGATGGAGGAAGGATTCCTTGTCTCCTGGTCTTGTGGGCCCATAGACATTCGTAATGTAGCCGAGTTTGTTCAAACCAATAAGGTGGAAGGAGGTTGTAATGGTCCATTTGGAAGTGAAAAAGTCATCCAGCAAAACTGTGGTTGGATTCCAAATCATCGCCAGGCCACCAGCTACCCCCTTGGTGTCGACTTCCACATGATGGGCTTGCTTCCAACATATTTGAAGAGTAGAAGAAGCTTCCTCTCCCGCGCATTTTGTTTCCTGTAGTAGAAGTATATCTGGTTGTTCCTTCTTAATTCTTTCTCGAAGCAAACCCTGTTTGCTTTTTGCGTTGAGGCCCCTTATATTCCAAGATAGCATCTTCATGAGGATGATGAGGGTTCGCGGGGAGGGAAATTGTCTGAGATCATATGTATCTGACCTAAGTTGACAAGAAAATTACYGACATCTTGAATGAGTTAATGTTTTGGTTTCTTGCCTCTTCTTTTCTCATCTTTTGTGGGTTTGCGTTGATACTTCGAGGTGCCTTTTGTATTCCAAGATTAAAGGTTGATCCTCTTGCCGAAGAGTTGAGAAATACTCTATGTACTTTGCGTCGCTGATCCGTTGGTATGGTGTGTAGTTGTTTCTTGTGGTAAGCTTGCTCCATGTGTGCCATATCAATACCTGCTAGCTCCTGATCTTCTAGGTCTGTATCTAGGTCTCCCATTTACGATCCGAGTGTAGCAGGAAGGGAGGCCTCTGAGGGTGGTGGTTGATAAGAAACTGGGACTGGGGGTTGGGATTTGCAGAGCTTTGGCCGGTCGCAGGAGTTGTCAGTGGGTCGGCTGAAGAGGAGGGGATATCTGACGGGGTTTGAAGGGCTTCGAAGGAGTTCTTGGTTGGGGGTCCTGGGGGAGCCTTGGGGGGTGCTTTTTTGGCTTGATGCATGTGTCGACCCGTGAATTGGGTGAATTCGTCCTTGGATTTGTCAGGGTCTTCCGGAGAGGGTTTGGTGGGGTTATTTAAAGGGAATTCGCGGAAGAGATGACCATGCTCGTGGCATTTCTGGTAGCAAAATGGGATGTGCTCATAGTCTAGGGTTTGGGACCATTCGTCATCTTGGTAATCTAGGGTAATGGCTCTGGGGAGAGGTTTGGAGATGTTCAAATAGACACAAATGCAGGCATAAGTAGTGTACCTTCATTGTCGTGTCGCCTCTGAGGCTTTGACGTAGATGCCAATGGTGTTGTCGATTCTTGCGAGAATCTCTTCAAACCAAAATTCTTGTGGGAGCGAATATAGTCTCAGCTAGACCGGGGCATGTGTGAAGTCTTCCTTTTCCGGGCTGAATCTTTTTGTCCAGAAATGGAGGAAAAGGCCTGTCGAGTTGTAAAAGTACCACCTTCCTTCAAAGATTCAGTTTCTGTCCTCCAGGTTGTGCAAGATGATTGTAAATAAGCCTTTTGATCCAAGTTGGAAGTCATAGTGGCCCTTGGGCTTCCACCAGTGTTGAATCCATTTGACTAGGTCCTTTTCCGAAGGCCATAGCCCCAGGAATTTCCCTATCAGGGCGAAATCCCTCATGTATTGTTTTTAATCTTCTATTCTTGGAGAGTTGATGATATATTTTGGAGCGATCGAGGCTTGCAGGATAGATTTGTCTGGTTCCCAAGTGCGTGTACTTTTCGGGTGGTTGGCTTCTAGGTCGATTTCCATCGGCTTCTCCTTCGACATTTCTTCCTCCCAAATGATCTGTTGCATGCCATCCGAGAGTTCGAAGGTTGGTCATTTGGAATGGTTGGAGCCGTCCTCCTTGACAGTGACGAAACTGTAGATCGAGGGGGCCTAGAGCCCCCCTCCCTCGGCCTCCATGGTCGCAGCAGCAAGAGAGAGGGCAGTGCGCGTTGGGTTCGAAGATGAAAACCCTAGTCACACAACAAAAAAAATCGTTGAACCTATCGAGTTGTTATTTTATTTTTTTATATCGCTCCAAATTCGCTTATTATTAAATATAATTGTGCTAACTTATTAAATATAATGGCCAATCCACATAAATTTTGGAAGGATCTTGATTTTCAAGATGCCGTGAGAGATGGCGGACCAACTTCGTTTTAAGGTCTATATAGAATATATTTACAGTTGAATTATGCATTAGCATGTAACAGAACATAACAGATAACAAGTTTTGCACTATATAATGACATGTTTTTTAAAATAACACAAACTTTTTTATTTAATTTTTTTTTTATATATTTTTACTCTTTTTAATTTTTTCCTAAATCTAAATATTTTTTTCACAATATAACTATATCCCTAATCTTTTATGCATTTTCCTTATTTTTATACCTTACCTCGTTCTTCTTTCCCGATCTTACATTTTCCAGATTATTCGTTGAGCTGCTTTATTTGATTTTCGAAGTCCACTTATTCCATATGGCCGAAGGTATATTCGTTGAGCTGTTTTATTTGATTGCTTTTACTTTTTCAGAACAACAGATATGACGGCCGAAGATATATTCGTTGAGCTGTTTTATTTGATTGTTTTTGCTTTTTCAGAGCAACATATATAACGGATGTTACATTAATGGAATCTTACACAATTTCTCGTTAAATTTGTCTATAGACCACCGGACAACTAGGGCTACTTTAATATATGGCCATTAAAGCTAAAGGCATATCACTGGTTCCTCTCTTGGCGATTGTGCTCTCGTATTCGTTGCGTACACAACTAAGTTACGTTTTGGGATTCTCCCTCCTTTTTTCCCTCTGTTAAATTCTCATAAACTTTTATTTTCTCATGACACTGCGGCTGTACGCTTATATATTCATGCTTGTTGGGTGACTGCTCTTTAACTTCTTTACGTCCAATCCACCTCCCTTACTCTGCACCACATCTCCCCACTTTCCCCCAATCCAACTCCGTTACTTTACATCACAACTCCCGCCTTCCCGTGCGGCGGGAGTTGTGATGTAAATTTAAATCTCAATTTTTGAATATAAACAAAATAATTGATCACAATGCATGCATTTTGAAGAGATTAATACTAATGTTAATTTACCCTACACTTCATTCAATAACTACTATGTTTAAATTCGCAATCCATTACATGGTTTTAGTCATTCAAATATTTCATAGTTGTATATTAATATTCCCACAATGTGAATGCAAGAGGCTCTTAGTGACGACTAAATTCTCAAGCATGGAAAATGGTGGTTGACAATTCATAGCATGCACCATAGGTAGTAAATATCTCCATTTACAAAATTTGTAATTGCATATCATTGCAAACACTTATACCTCATGTACAACTACATTTGTAAATGGAAATCAATTTGTTTATTTTGCTTACATCTTTATAGTTCTTATTTTTTGAATGTTTGGTTTCCTATTGAACTAATTCAAATAACTTGATATTCCTTATTTCTAGGAAGGTTGATGACATGGGTTTGATTTATAGGACGATGGGTGTTGCTCATGTTTTGGTATTAATTCACTCATTTTATTTTGTGACTTATCCACAATTGTATATATACTTGGAAATTGGACAATCTTGGATGTCATCAATTTAGTTGTTTGAATTGGTCATGGATTGCATTTTCATTGTGGGTTTGTTTCATTTCAACTTAATGTGTTTTGCATGATTATGGTGTGATTTTACAATCTAATTAATTATGGAGTGAAGGATTAACTCCTACTTGTGATAAATAATGTCTAAACTATATGATTGTATTGTAATGATGTAGACCACACATAATGTCTATGTATGAATCAAATATGAGAACAATGGGAGAAATTGGGATTGATGATTTCATAGAATCAATTAAGAGATTTAGGAAGAGATTATTAGAGATTGTTATGTGGATGGTTGAATTGATTTTTTTGTTATGATATATTATTGTGGTCACTTATTCTATGTAAAGGGACCTATTGTACAATATAAATACATATGAGTAAAGAAAGATNTACAGCTTGAGTGGGTCTAATGGTTAAAAATCTGTGTTTCCTCTTAAGAGGTCACAGGTTCAAATCTAGAGGGGGTAGGGTATATATACCTTCGTAGACTTTACCATGAGTGGGTCTAATGGTTAAAAATCTGTGTGTTTCCTCTTAAGAGGTCACAGGTTCAAATCTAGAGGGGGTAGGGTATATATACCTTCGTAGACTTTACCAGTCAAATCCGTGGGCAGAGGGGGTTCCCTTGTCCCAAAAACAAGGAGGTCTTATACACCAATTTGGTGTGGTGGCTTGGCCATGACCTTAAAAATAGATTATTGTTATTATTATTTAAAATATAAGACTATTTTTCTTATTTTTATATAATTATATTTAAAACAAAAATTATTCTTATTCTTATTTTTATATAATTATTCTTATTTTTATATAATTATTGTAAGATTATTTTTATTTTTATTTTTATCTAATTATATTTAGATTAATTTTTTTTATTTTTTTTATATAATTATATTTAAAATATAAAACTATTCCTCTTATTTTTATATAATTATATTTAAAACAAAAAACTATTTTTTTCTTATTTTTATATAATTCTCATAAATCTTCTTGATCTTTTCATAATATTCCAATTTTTCTATATTCTTATACTTTACCTCGTTCTTCTTTGCTGATCTTGCAGTTTCCATATTATTCGTTGAGCTGCTTTATTTGATTTTCCAAGTCCACTTATTCCATATGGCCGAAGCTATATTCGTTGAGCTCTTTTATTTGATTCCTTTTACTTTTTCAGAGCAACAGATATGACGGCCGAAGATATATTCGTTGAGCTGTTTTATTTGATTGCTTTTGCTTTTTCAGAGCAACAGATACAACGGATGTTACATTAATGGAATCTTACACAATTTCTCGTTAAATTTGTCTATAGACCACCGGACAACTAGGGCGACTTTACTATATGGCCATTAAAGCTAAAGGCATATCACTGCTTCCTTTCTTGGCGATTGTGCTCTCGTATTCGTTGCCTACATAACTAAGTTACGTTTAGGGATTCTCCCCACTTTCCCCCAATCCAACTCCCTTAGTGACGACTGAATTCTCATAGCATGCACCATAGGTAGTAAATATCTCCATTTACAAAATTTGTAATGGCATATCATTGCAAACACTTATACCTAATATACAATTACATTTAAATCAATTTGTTTATTTTGTTTACATTTTTGTAGTTCTTATTTTTTGAATGTTTCGTTTTCTATTGAACTAATTTAAATAGCTTGATATTCCTTATTTATAGGAAGGTTGATGATATGGGTTTGATTTATAGGATGATGGGTGTTGCTCATGTTTTGGTATTAATTGACTCATTTTATTTTGTGACTTATCCACAATTGTATATATACTTGGAAATTGGACAATCTTGGATGTCATTAATTTAGTTGTTTGAATTGGTTATGGATTGCATTTTCATTGTGGATTTGTGTCATTTCAAGTTAATGTATTTTGCATGTTTATGGTGTGATTTTACAATCTAATTAATTATGGAGTGAAGGATTAACTCCTACTTGTGATAAATAATGTCTAAACTATATGATTGTATTGTAATGATGTAGACCACACATAATGTCTATGTATGAATCAAACATGAGAACAATGGGAGAAATTGGGATTGATGATTTCATAGAATCAATTAAGAGATTTAGGAAGAGATTATTAGAGATTGTTATGTGGATGGTTGAATTGATTTTTTTGTTATGATATATTATTGTGGTCACTTATTCTATGTAAAGGGACCTATTGTACAATATAAATACATATGAGTAAAGAAAGATAGTTGAAATTGTGAAGTCATTGAAGTTGTTGAGATTTCAGAATGATTGTCCAAAGACTTGGTGATGCTACATGGAGAAGAGATATGAGAGCTTGGTTGTCCATATTGTTGAAATTGTTAAATCACTAAAGTTGTTCAGCTTTCATGATGATTGTTCAAATATGTGGTGATGCTACTTGGAGAAGAGAAATTGATATTGTGGAAAAAAATGCTCAAAGTCTCCTAAAAACATTGATATTGTAATTGTGAAAGAGAGACATGATAATGCTTTGTGAGAGGTTGTTTGAAGTTGTTCTAAATCTAGTAAATGTAAAGTTTGTTGAGAACCAAGGATAGATCTATTTGTTGACAATCTGCATGGAATTTATTCCAAGAACTTTGTTGATGTATAGACTAATAAATTTGTCCACCTCATGTTCATCTATCTGTTTAAGAA
>SNQJ01S0005193.1:11207-27213 GCA_010110895.2 Picea sitchensis
ATACTTATTAAAACTATGTTTTTTAATATAAACACAATATACTTAAATATGAAAAATATATATATAAAAAAGTCATGAAGTACTTGAGTAGGTGATGGTTTTAGATTAAAAACCTTTAATATAAACACAATACAACTTTTTTTTAATTTTAATATATATATATATAAACATTACACATTTTTTAATATAAATACAATACAACTTTTTTTAATTTATATATATATATATATATATATATAAACATTACACATTTTTATATGGAAAAAAATATATAAAAAAGTCATGAAGTACTTGAAGAGGTGATGGTTTTAGATTCAAAAACATATATATATATATAAACACTACACATTTTTATATGGAAAAAATATATATAAAAAAGTCATGAAGTACTTGAGGAGGTGATGGTTTTAGATTCAAAAACCTTTAATATAAACACAATACACCTTTTATATATATATATATGAACTACTTGAGGAGGTGATGGTTTTAGATTCAAAAACCTAAACTAGAAGTCATGGGATTAGGACAAAAACCTTTAACACGCTTTAAAACCTTCACAACTTTTAACAAATGTGTACAACAAAAGGCCATTGGGTTCGTTGCATGCTTCCAAGTTTGAGGTGGTTCTCTCACGTACATAAACTCCAATCCATTTTATATAGGACAACACCTCAACAATATGAAAGTGCCATCGTTGACATTTGTGTAAAGACATATCATACATTATATATATAATTTTGTACAATTTTTTAAAATAATTTTTAATTTTATGAATAATATTTAGTGTAAACTCATTGAACTTGATTATCACGATTTGATAGTGCCATCGTTGACATTTATATATATATATATATATATATATATATATATAATTTTGTATTATTTTTTAAAATAATTTTTAATTTTATGAATAACATTTAGTGTAAATTCATTGAACTTGATTATCACGATTATATATAATTTTGTATAATTTTTTAAAATATTTTTTTATTTTATGAATAATATTTAGTGTAAACTTATTGAACTTGATTATCACGATTTGATAAAAGATATTGAATGATGCATATAAGGCACAAATAATTTAGGAGATGAATTATAAAATTTAAAATAATTAAACATTTAAGTTTTATAAAATTCAAAACAATTAAATATTTAAGTTAATCCACCACTTTGAAAATATCCTCATTATGAGAGAGAGGATGTTAATATATACATATGGATATTTCTTATTTATTCTTTTAAAAAAAAGATGTAGGGTGGGTAAAGAGGTCATGGGCCATATGGCTATGCAATTAGGGAATGGCGTGGTGGTAGTGGATGTAAAGGGTATTTTTTTTCAAACAAAAAAAAATTATATTGCGTAAATATAAAAAAAGATTGTTTACAGTGCAAAGGAAATGGGTTACACTTAAAACAGGTCTCCATGTAATCCATAAGTTGTCTATAAACGTAGTTTTATATCCAGAATGAAGAAATAACCAAAATAAAGAAAATAAACAGGCCCAAAGACACCAAGGCCTCCAGCTCTGAAGCTCTGTGCTCATGTGACCGTCCTATTCTCATCTAAGGTAAATGATCCAGGGTGCAAAAAACTGAAGTTTCAATCATCGATCACTAAAAACATCCTTCCCCTTCCCCAATACGGAGCTCAAGCTGATGAAACAGAATTTCACATATGATGGAAATTTTCATCAAAAGAGGTTTAATTCCAGAACTGTGCCCACATGCCCGTCCTCCATATGGGCGTGTATGATTTTTCCTTCCAACTGATCCAATGCTTTCTTTGAGAGCTCATTTGCCTCCTAGTTGAAGTCTCTATAGGTGTGTGTGAATTCGAGAGCTGAGAATTCCCTAGTGAGGACCTTTAGCCACTCTTTCCAGAACATCAAGTCCATAACCTGAAGGTCACATTTCTGATTCAACTAGTCTATGATAATCCTTGAGTCCCCAAACACCTAGAGGTCATAGATGTGCAGACGAATTTCCAAGGTTAACAAAGCCCAAACTCTCAGTAGTTTGGCTCGGGTATTCTTGCCTAGACCACAATTCAACATCCATCTATACTTTGTGTGATTATTTACCCTGATGACTCCTCCTGCTCCACTAATCTTCCCTCTCCTGTGTGTGGCCCCATCAAACCAGCCAATTGGTCTTCCCTCATTTAGATGCGAAGGAATTTTTGTCTTCCCGACATTGTTTTTTAACATCTACGATCTTCCTAACCAACCTAGAACCATGTGGACCACTGAGACCTTTAAATCCTGACCTTCCTCAAAGATTACCAAGTTTCTTTCCAACCAGATTTGCTAGCAAATTATCGAAGGCAGCATGTGCCACTTTGGATGACTCTCGCACCAATCTTTGAAACACAATTGCAAATTTAAACCTGACCAAACACCAAATACATTAAGTGTTTCTATCATCTCCTTCCATGCATGTTGGGTGAAGTTGCAATACATCATCACGTGAAAGATTGTTTCTGAGTCTTGTTTGCAGAGAACAAACAACCCGAGCCAAGCTTCCCTCTTTTTTGCAAGTTCTCCCAAGTGAGAATTATGTTCTCCAACAACAGCCAGGTAAAGAGTTTAATTTTTGGTGCCAAGTCCCACTTCCAGAGGGTATAGTGCCACCATTTTTTGTTGTGATTCCAAATATTTGATGCTATGGCATCATAGGAATTTTTTGCAGTGATGTTCCCCAATGCATTTCCTCCTATCCAAATTAACTCGTCAAGAGAGTCTGTCAAAAAGATGCCTCTGTGATCCAAGGATCTGCAAAAGCTGTCCCATTCTGTTGCTTCTGTGCCTACCAACCCCAACTCTGAATCTAATTTCTAGTGATCCATAACAACACATTGTCTCCCCTGATCTAACTTCTGGTATGGTAGTGGCATCCCTTCAATCTGAGAGAGTATATGAGGCCTTGAGATAAAAAGGAACTCTTTCCCAGCCCAAGTATCGTATCTTATCCAAGTCTTATGGTCGTGTCAGATCCTGGCTTCCATGTTGTCCACTATGCCACTACTTGAAATGATTTTAGGAGGCTTCTCCATGTATTTGATACTTTTGTTGTACTCACGGAAGGGCTTCTAAGCCAAGTCACCACTGAAGTGGAGGGTAAATATTTATCCTTTAACACCTTGTGCCATATTCCATCCTTCATCAAACATTGCCACAAGATGTTTGCTTCCAGTTCCCTACTAAACCAATATAGGTTCTTGATACCCCAACCTCCAAATGCTTTTGGTTTAGCAAGATCGCTCCACTTACAAAGGTGAACATGTTTCATTAACCCACCACCCGACCACATGAAATTAAGCATCACCTGTCTGATTTTGTTAAGAACAGAGATTGGGAAATTTTCTACAGCCATCCAGAACACAGGAAAACTCTCTAACATTGATTTGACAAGAACGTACCTCCTGCCCAAAGATAACCAACGATGACACCAAAGTCTTATCCTTCATTCAAACTTCTGAATAAGACATCTCCAGTCCTCTACACGATAATTTGTTGGCTTTAGATAAAAACTGAGGTAACAAAAGCCTCTATTTAGCTCCACAAAATTGAAGGGAAAAATTGCCTTATAGTTGTCCAAGTCATGTTCCTGCAGTCCCCAGTAGTGAAAATATGATTTATGTGGGTTTATGACTAGTCTCGATGCTTTGCAGAAAAGAGACAGAATGTAATCAATTTCCTTCCAATCAGATATTTGAGCTTTGGTCATAATAAAAAAAGTAATACAATAAGCTTGATAAGTCTTGAAGTCTTTATCCCGGTAATTTTGCCTTCATCTTGTGCTTACTTGAGCATTAATCTAAGTCCCTCCATAACCAAAATGAACAATAAAGGGGATAAAGGGAGCCTTGTTGAAGCCCTCAACCAATTCGAAAGAAATGGGAAGGCCCACCATTTACCAAGACCGCAAAGGAGGTTGTATTGACACAGCTCATAATCCAATTTGTAATCAAAAGACCAAGGCTCATCTTTAACAATATCATCTGGAGAAATTCCCAGTTTACACAATCATATGTCTTCTCGAGATCCAATTTCAAGATTAGATCTTTCAATTTTTTTGTTTTAATGTTGTGTAAGCATTGTTGGGAAGTTCCCACCGCATCCAAGATCTACCTACCTTTTAAGAAACCAAGTTGATCCACTGATAAAGTCTTTGAAAGGAACGGTTCCAGTCGGTTTTCTATGGTCTTTGCGATAATTTTGTATGCCAAATTGCAAAGTGCTATAGGTATGAAGTCCCCAAAGATGGAGGGATTATCCACCTTGGGTATGAGAACTAAAAAGGTCGTGTTTAAATACTTTACCATAGATCCAGATATTATTGACTCCTCCACAAATTCCAGAATATCATCCCTAATTGGATCAAAATAGAGGACGAAAAATTCCACCGTCCACCTGTCTGGGCCAGGACTTTTGTCCTTTGCAAATATCTTTAGTACCAAAAGTAATTCTTCAACCTTACAGGGTTTTTTGAGCTCCTAAACATCATTTTCAGAGAAAAGTCAGGGGTAATATTTCACTGTCCTCGCTTGTTCAATAATAGAATTATGCCCAGTATCCGCATAAAAATATTTGAAGTGTTTCACCGCTACAGTCTCCAGTTCCTCTTGTCCACTATGACTATTTCCAACTTCATCCTTTATCTCCCACAACGCTTTCCTATTTTTTCTATGGATAACTTAATGATGGAAAAACTTTGTGTTCTGGTCACCCTGTTGCAACCAGATGGCTCTACTCTTTTGTCTCCACCTTTCTTCTTCATCTAGTAGAATTTTTTTCCTTTTTTCTTCTAGCACTTTGATATGGCTATCAACTTCCACCAGAGTATTCCCATTTTCTTTAGATAGATATGTCTTCTCTAATTTGTCCTCCACTTAGACTAATTCATAGTGTCTCCTCCTCTTTTGAACTTTCTCCCAATCCCTCACTTTTTGTTTTAAGGTTGTCAGTTTCCCAACCAATCTTCTCATCACTTAAGGTTCACCATCAAATTCAGTATATTTCCAAACCATATGAACAATATCACAGAAACCCTTCTCTTCCATCCAGATTGGATTCAGTTTAAACAGGTGAGCTATTTTGTGTTGGCCATCATCAATATGTAGAACAATTGGAGCATGATCTGAAAAGTAGGGGTAAGCTACCCAAGTTTTGTACCTCCCTACTAAAGAGACTAGTTATTCTAACAAAAAAACTCTATCCAATCTTTTAGATATACCTTCATAACCCCCTCTTCCATTTCACCAAGTTGGCACATAAGCACTAGGGACAATGTCGACCAGTCCCCAATCTCTAAAATTTTCTTTGAAGTACTTTGCCAAAGGATCAAGCCTTGCTTTGGATCCCCACACTTCGTTGGCTGACACAGTGAATTTTAGATCACCTGCAAGAATAAGGTTTTTTGTGTCGTATCCCAAAACACTTTCCTGTCAGTGCAAGGGTCGTAGCAGTTTATAATATCAATCAACCGATTTCCCTCGTGAAGGGTTACATTCAAGAGGATGCATGTGCAAGTAACAAAGGGAACTAGAGATAATTTTAATGGGTTCCAAGCCACACACAGGCCTTCATACTGGCCCACAGAGTCAATGCCACAACAATACCAATTCCAAAACACTTTTGACACCATAACTTGGGCTTTTACTTCCTCAACCATAGTTTATTGTATAAAGAGAACGTTCAGAAAAATGCAAGTTAGTGATATGTGGAGGGATGCAAGTTTTGGAGCCCTTCCAACTCCCCTTAGGTTAATAGACAGAAGAATCATTATTTAGCCCTAGCAAGGGATTTAATTCCTTTAAGAGCCCCAATTTTTGTGATAATATTACCACTATTAGTCACAACCCCTCTTCTTTCCAGAAATTTTTTTTGAGCACTTATGGTCTTTATGGGAGAAGCATTTGTTCCCATACCCCCTATCCATGTATCCTGATTTAGTTCTCTTCCATGTCATATTGTCTCGTCTCCCGCATTCCCTGTAACTGTAACTTCTTTCCCTTTTCTAATCATTGTGAACCCTTCATAGACAGTGAAGGGGATTTTAGTCACTATGTCATGGTAAGACAGAACCAGAGTCTCTATAAGTGCCCCCATGGAGCTCTCACATGTTTCTGTCTCCCACCTCCCTGTTGTCTCAATCCTCATCCCATCACTAGTCACGTAGGTCCCCACTTCATCAATACAATCCAAGGGAGTGTTTACGGCCTGCTCGGGAGCTCTCATATCCAAGTGAGAATCATATTCCCTCCCCAACTCCCTAAAGGGCCTCTCGTTTTTATTGATATCGAAGGAATCCACTAGAGGAAGTTTGTAAGAATATTTAAGTGTACCATCTCTGAGACAGATAAAGTGTTGTAAAATGAAGGATAGAGAGATTTTAGATTTCCTACCTCAAAATTCATCGTTGAAGTAGTCCCAACCTCCTCTTTTGTCGTAGTTTCTCCCTCGCTCCAAGATGGATCCACTACCAGAGAGTCACTATGTACCGTCTTCCTAAGCATGGACGATTATGATTCTTCGACCGCAAGAAAGCCTTGGAATTTTTTTCGTAGTTATCCAGTCCTTCTGCATAGGGAGCATCTAAAAGGGAGCCCCAAATAGTCTAGTTTTTTACCATATATCTTGCCTCTCCACTCTATATCTAGTTCTTCCAGTAACCCATTATGAGCGTCTAGTTCAACCAGAACTTTCCCCATCCTCTTGTCCACTCCCTTTAGTGCCTCTTTGTCCACTGATAGGAAACAACCCAGTTCATTCCCTATTGCCTTAAGCACTCCTTCATTCCACAACTACAGTGGTAAACCTGGAAGGAGGACCCAAATGTGTCTAAGTTGGAAGTATCATGTCGTTGGGTTGAAGGCAACCCTCCATCCTTTCAGCATGAGGCTACCTCCTTGTATGATCCAGGTGCCCTGTAATGAGGCTACCTCCTTATATGATCCAGGTGCCCTATTTATTTCTATGGAGTCCTCCGTGGATTTAAAAGTAAAACAGTACCATCCCCTAGTGAGGAACATCATCTCTGGGGTATACCCCAACAACGGTGACTAGATGTTGGACACAAGTATGGAACTTCCTCATTCCTGTCGTTACACGTCAAAATTCCTCACTTCGATAATGTCTCATTGTCATTGTCGCAAGTGTCGCAAAAGTCATATTTTCATCCCGCATGTGTCGCATTGTGGATGACATCATAAAAACACTTGGGACATCCTCTAAGACTTGTTAGAAGAGGAAAACATGTCATTTGGAAAATTTTACAAGCTTTTACCTTGAAGAATTATCATCTTAAATGAATTTATGGAGATCTACGCTCCCCTTCCCACTTGCAAGGAGTGCTAGTGCTCCTTGTCCTCTTAGCAGAGAGCGCTATAGCACTCTGTGGCCAACTTTGAGGGTGTGTCGATCTGTTGAAAGAATATTGGGGAAGAATCCCCCTTATCTCTAAGGACATCTAAGAAGCATCTGAGTCAGTTTGGCTCAAATCCAAGTTAAAGGATGGATCTAAGGGAAATCCCACAACTTATGGAGTCATATCGTCAACTTATCCCAAGAATAGCTAAAGTGGTTGAGCCTCTCAAATCCTATATAAGGAGTCATTCTCATGGTGAAAGGGAGGTGAATATCGGTGAAAAGTATTGTCACTCTGGTCATGGATGTTTTGAGTAAGGGGCTGGACAAGGAGGACTTGGTGAGGTTGTTGCATCTGCATCTACAGATTGTAAGCACCTTGTTATTTTCTCATTAATATATATGCTTGGCTTGTTTCCTTCAAGTTTGTGTATATTTGCATGGGCTTATCTCTTCTTGATATATTTAGTTTAAACTAATCTTGGTAGAATAGGAAGCATGCATTGTCTTTGTTGTCTATTGAATTGCAGAACTCATGAAAGGGCTTGAAGATCAAGTTCAACCTAGACCGAGCAAGGACAAACTTCAAAAAAGGTACTCATGATTTCTTCCTCTTTTTCTTTGATTAGTTTAGCTACATTTAAAGGAATGTCAGTGTTCAATGTTAGCATTTTTTTGTCTTGGCCATAGGGGTTTAAGATCCAAGAGGACATTCACCTGTCTGCAAGGGAATTTTCCTAAAACAGAAATTGGCGACTACAATAAAAAATTTCCTACCAGAAGTTGAGTGAGTTACATGTCAAGTGGGGTTTTTGCCATGAAAACCCATCCCCCTACTATCCTCAAGAAAACGAACAAGTTAAAGCTATCAACAAATTCCTTAAAACCATGATCCAACACATGGTGGGGGTAAACAAAACTTCTTGGCACTTGCAACTCTTCTCCACCCTCTGGGCTTATCGCACCTTAGTGAAAACTGCAACTAGATTCACTCCATTCCAGTTGGTATATGGCGTCGAAGCAGTATTACCAATCAAGTGTGAAATTCCTTCGTTGAAACTCATTGTAGAACTCCTACCTCACACCTTTGCTGAAGAGGAATGATTCCTATCTCTGAGTAAGTTGGAAAAAGCATGTCGCGATGCTTCTCTCGTTAATGATACGTATCAAAAACGAATGAAGAGTCAATATGAAAAATCTGTTCAACCTAGTACTTCCGTAGAAGGATACCTAGTCCTCCTTTATGACCAGGCTCACGATAAGCTAGGGACAGAAAAGTTAGAACCTCTATGGCATGGACCTTATATCGTAAAACGTGTATTACATAGAGATTCCTACGAGGTAGTTGACTAATATGGAATATCTCTTGGTGAACTCCGAAATGGGATTTACCTTAAGAAGTATTATGCATAGAACATCTGGCATGTGTGATTTGTACACTATTGTACTATAGTTTTGATTTGGTGTGTATTTTTCTCTTGTGTGTATGAGTTTTGTTTTAGCTGCTTATACTTTGTCTTGTGATTGCATGTGCAGATGACATCTCTCTTTCCTATCTTTTTCGGGTTTGCGGATGGCGCTAGTCTACACACCCAAAACATTGCTTCTGCAGCTTGGGTCATTTACCACTCTGATGAGTTGGTGAGTTCAAGAGGCGTTTTCCAAGGATCGACAACCAATAACGTGGCAGAATATCACGTTGTCATTGGACTTTTAACTGAGGCCTCCTCCCTAGGTATATTTCATATAATGATTAACCTAGACTCTCAACTCGTGGTTTGTTAGCTTAATCGAGTCTACGTCGTCCACAAACCTATCCTATTGTGTCTCCACCTACAAGTTCGTCGTCTTGAGAGAATGTTTGAATTTATAGAATACAGACACATACCAAGAGAACTCAACACAACTTCGGATTCGCTAGAAAATTATATTTTGGATCGGTATCTTGCGCATAGATAAAATTTTATAAAGAAAATTAATCACATGTACATTAAAAACATCACACAAGAAAATGTGTAACATCATTGACACCACAAAACTCAAATATATATATATATATATATGTGTGTGTGTGTGTGTGTGTGTGTGTGTGTGTGTGTGTGTGTATAAACTGTGTGATAGCAAAAGTTTGTTTACATCAAAAAGTACATAATGGGGCAAAATCTGGGCCCTCATGCCCATGATATCATCATGAAAAGACTACAAAACATATAGAGGATCCTAGTCCTCCTGCACCACGTTGTTCTCCAAGAAGCACACCACTGCACAGGCCACTTGTTGAAGCAAGTGGTTCAAACTCTCAGGAACCCCTATTGTATGCCTCTACAGATGTAGAGGTATGTATCGCCTCCTGAGAGGTGGGACACCGATAGTGAGACCTTAGAGGTTCCTCTCAACCTACCAGAGACTTACCACTGCCACCTCATGTTCCACGGATATCTGCACATCTTTGCGATGCCCTAGTTTTGGTATCTTTGTCGAACGTGATGCACCTCTATCTACATGATGAAACAATACATCTGTTAAAATCCCTCTTTGTACACATAAAAATAATATAATTTTCAAAATCAAAAAACACATGACAAGGTTTTGGTTTCGTACTTGACGCATCCCTCTCAATACCCTCTGGAAGCACTAAGTCCACGCTACCCCATAAATACACTCCGGCATATGGCAATTCCTCGATGACAATCAACTGCCTTCTCCACCAAGCGAAGAAGTCAGTCGTGAACTTGAATTCTGAGTCGGTCCCCAATATTGGGGACAAACTTGTCCATCTTTCCATATGTGGTTCGGTCACCGGTCGTGCCATCAGCGCAATCTGTGTCTGCATCTGAGGTATTCGCTCCAGAAAGAATGAAACCAAGAAGGAACCATAACCAAATTGTTTATGTTTCCCAGTCCCACACTTCGTGATTTGATCCTTCACATTACAAAGGAATCCCGCACTCCAGTTGAATAATCTCGACTCCACGCATTATAGAGCATAAGACATTTGGGATTTTGAAGCCAAATTTGCAATCATGCTACCTGCCAGGTTGGTTGTGGCAAACAAAATAGATTGTAGTGTCAAATCTCTGACGTCCTTGATCACGATTCGTCTGTCAACCAATCGTGACCCTGGAATACAATGATCAGCCACATACACCTCGGTAGGTTGAGGAGTTGCCCGTTTCCTGGACAAAATGATAGGAGCCCCTCTTCCTGAGAGGCCACTCAAAAAATACACGTCATCAAGCTCAATTATGAGCATTTGTGGTTCGATACGGAACGCTTGTTTTGTGTCATCCCATGGTCCAATCAGATACTCAAGTAATAAAAATTCTTTTTCAATCTTTTGCAATTTGAAATACTTGAGGAGGCCACAATTCCTCAAAGCGACCCTTGTCTGAGGGTTTTTCAATGTGGCTATATCGTTGAGATCATGCTCACGCTCTTTCCATTCGATCATGGTTATAATCCATGTAAATTGCAAAAACATACATTTAAAATCCATTAATCATCCTCTCATAGCAAAAAATTGGGTATTTTTAGCATAAATAGCAACAATTTTTTCAGTCCTGCATTGACGTTCCCCTAAGCTCATCCACATAGCACTAGCGCTCCCCTGGCACATGCACCAGGTCACTGAAAAAATGATCGATGCTCCTCTCACCCCTTTGAGGGAGTGTTGATCTATTTCGGCGCCTAGGACTTCCTAGGGAGCCCAGAACAGACTAAAAACAACCTAAAATTCAATTCTAAACTAGTTGAAATGACTAGAATGGGTTAGTGACTAACCTGGTCTAGAAAGATTTGAGAACGGCCAACCACAGCTCCGGTGCCAACAGCTTGAAAATCTCCCTCTGAAGTTGAAAATATCAATGCTTGAAGAAATTGGTGAAAATGAAATGGTAAATAAGATTTCTAACCCTATTTCACTATTATAGGGTTGATTTTTGCTAATCTATAGTTTATTTTGGGTTTTAAAATCTTTTTCGGAGATGTCACTAATACCCTGGATGCATATTGGTCTTCACTTGCAGGTTTCAAAGTAGTATCTTTCCATTTGACCTTGTAACTCTAACGAGCACGGTCTTTGTTCTTTTTTACGCTCGAAAAAAAACATGAGAATGTAATCGAGTAGACTTTTATCTCTTTTTCGGACTTGTGAAGGTTACACGAAAAAGGAAACCCGTGGAGTCTCCTTTAAGCTCTTTTCAGACTCTCTAAACATGAAAAGGTTGTTGAGTGATCTTGCTTCCTTTCACACTCATTAAAAGGTTTGAAAAGACGTCTTTCGAGTGGTAGTTTATCTCTTTTTCGGCCTCGCAAGACTAAATTTATGAAAAAGGACAACCCTAGAGTCATCTTTAAGTTCTTTTCAGACTCTCTAAACATGAAAACCCACTGATTTTTCCTTCTCTGGACTCATTAAAAAATACACATTGAAGGTCCCATATGGGACCAAACCCTTACGTCTTCCACTTCGTTAAACAAAGGAAGAGGAAATTACCAAAGGTGAGTGATATCGAGCATGTGTTATACTCCTCGAGCTCGTAAAAACAAAAAGAGGTACTCGTCTATCTGGATGGGGGAAAAAATTGAAGGAAGCAAGCCAAGTCATTTTTTAGAATCGTCACAAGTCACTCTTGCAGTTGCCCTTGAACACAACACATTGTCTTTACATAAATTTTAATCCATTGAACCTTTTCACTGAACCAATCCTCTGATTTTCTTTACTCCTTTGCATCACCCGACGAAAGTCACAATATCCACTGCATCATGTTTTGGTCCATGTTACGTTTATGTTGTTTGTGCCTCAATGTTCAAGGGAAGTATCTGCCTCAAGAGTCAACCATCACAAATTTCCAGTTTCAATACCCATGTCAAACCATACTCATTTGATTCACCATCTTACATCTCTATGTTTGTTTCATGTCGTTGATGAGGGATACATCAAGGCCCTCCTTCGACGAGTCTTTTCCTGTCGACTTCAACACATTATCCAGAAAATTTGACTTAGAAACCAGATAGTACCTTGGACTTGCATGCCTCAATGGAAGGCCTCCTCGCCTCCGACAGTAGGTTTACATCATTGACTTCCGATCGGATGATTCCACGAATGTTCGACTTCAACTCATCCATTCATATTTTTTGGATTGTACTAGGGTACCTTGGGAGTCATTGACATCACTGGTGATTTCCCTTGCACGTGTTAATGGTTTACCTCAATGACCGGTAATCAAGTGGTTTCTACCATGTTCAACATCAAAACATATATTCACATGTCTAGATTCGTACCACATTGGGATTAGGAAGAAGACCCTAGGTTGAGTCTTCACTTTGATATCTACTTTACCCAGGTTGCGAAAGGAGATCATTGGAGCGTGTTAATATATATATTGTCACATTGATCCACTTTGTATTGGTCCGTGGCTATGTTTTGTCATCTTGTAGATCCACTGTGTATTTATTGTGGCTATGATCAGTTCATGTCATGAAAGTATAGATCCACATTGTATCTTTGGTAGCTATACCCTGAAGTCAATATGATTATGGATCTGTAGTGTATTTGGTGGAGGCCATACTTTAAAGGCCTTTATCACTCAAGCATAGGTATACCTGCCTTGGGTTTGAAACATATCATAACATTTGTTTGATGGTTGTTTGCAGCTTCTACCAGGTTCTCTGACTCCATACCCTTGCTTTGAAAGTCTACAGAGCACTTAAGTCATCATTTTTCGTCTTCTGGCCTTGCACTTTGGGGGGGAATCTATTACACATCAAAATTCCGCACTTCAATAATGTCTCATTGTCATTGTCGCAAGTGTCTCACTTTTGTCGCAAGTGTCGCACGTGTCACAAAAGTCATATTTTTGTCCCGCATGTGTCGCATTGCAGACGACATCATAAGAACACTTGGTACATCCTCTAAGACTTGTTAGAAGAGGAAAACATGTCATTTGGAAAAGTTTACAATATTTTACCTTGAAGAATAATCATCTGAAACGAATTTTTGGATATCAATGCTCCCATGCCCACTTGTAAGGAGCGCTAGTGCTCCTTGTCCTCTTAGGAAGGAGAGTTATAGTGCTTTTTGGCCAACTTTGAGGGAGCATCGATATGTTGAGAGAATCTTGGGGAAGAATCCCCCTTATCTCTAAGGACAACTAAGAAGTATCTGAGTCAGTTTGGCTCGAATCCAAGTTAAAGGTTGTATCTAAGGGAAATCCCACAACTAATGGAGTCATATCCTCAACTTATCCCAAGTATAGCTAAAGTGGTTGAGCCTCTCAAAACCCTTATAAGGAGGCATTCTCATGGTGAAAAGGGAGAGAATATCAGTGAAAAGTATTGTCATTATGATCGTGGATATTTTAAGCAAGGGGTTGGACAAGGAGGACTTAGTGAGGTTGTTGCATCCGCATATACAGATTGTAAGCACCTTGTTATGTTCTTGTTAATATATATGCTTGGCCTCTTTCCTTCAATTTTGTGTATTTTTGCACGGGCTTATCTCTTCTTGATAAATCTATTTTAAACTAATCTTGGTAGAATAGAAAGCATGCATTGTCTTTGTTGTCTATTGAATTGCAGAGCTCATTAAAGGGCTTGAAGATCAAGTTCAACCTAGACCAAGCAAGGACAAACTTCAGAAAAAGGTACTCATGCTTTCTTCCTCTTTTCCTTTGACTAGTTTAGCTACATTTAAAGGAATGTCAATGTTCAATGTTAGCATTTTTTTGTCTTGGTCATAGGGGTTTAATATCCAAGAGGACATTCACTTGTCCGCAAGGGAATTTTCCTACAACACCTATCTGTTTAGTGCTCTGTAAGTGAACCTTCTGACCAATGCACACAAAGCCAAGTTGTAGGTCTCCTCCAGTCCTATATCCCCTACGAGGACCATCTTTCATCTACCCTTTTTCGATTTCCAAGGCTTCCCATTCCAGGCTCCCCTATTTATCTTGGGGAGTACTCTGAGACTAGAGGGAGTCTTACTGCCACCTACAGATGCTCCTTCCTCTATTACGACCTTTGCTCGACCTCCCCTTCTATACCTCGTAGCATCAATTGTATGATGAAAGTCCTCTCCAAGATAGGTTTCATGGCCTTCTGTGGTTGTAACAATATTCTCCTTGGGATAAAACCTCGCACTCTTACCGAGTTCTGACACCACTTCGAAAAACCCAACCCTACTGCTGCCTTTCCCAAACCTGAGTTCATAGTCCAAGACAAGTAGTTCAACTTGCCTCCATAGCTCCTCATCTCCCTAGCTCAAAAGAGAACTTACCTCAGCTTCCATAAAGTGTATTTATTGACTTGTGTTGCCTTAGTTGACCCCCACTTGCTAAGCTCAGTAGCTTCCTTCCACCTAAAATTAGAAACTAGCTTGTTGCTTCTAACTTGCGTGCAAAAGCGGTGCCCCACTCGAAAAAGACTTATTTCAGTGTTCTTTTAACTACAGGCTATATCAACAAAAAAACACCCAGGGATTCAACAACTCCCCAATCAACTGAAACTACATATTTCATTCTTAATCACAGGTTTTGCATTTTCCTGTTCAACGACTCTAAGAATCTCGTCCACCATGATTCCAAGAGTCTCACCCACCATTCAAACCAGAGTCCCACCTGCCATCTTTTTTTCAAAACCCGCTCACCAAACCATATATGTCTCTCTATTGATCCAATGCACTTTTACCAAGTGGGGAGGAAAGCACAATATAAATGGAAATGGTAAGTTCTACCCAATTCACATGGTTTAATGTGAATAGGTAGAGTAATTCAATTCAAAATATTAATATTATTTTTTTAATTTATAAAGAATATATATAAATTAATGAATTAGCCATGATAAAAAAAAAAAATGTTAATATTCAAATTTATTATTTTTCAATTAATTAAATATTAATATAATCATGATAAATTTTCACTTAATTAAATATCCATATAAATATTATTTCATAAATTTATAATTTTTTACTTAACTAAATACCCATGTAATCATGATGATGTTTGCATGGTACAATCTTTAACTTTAATGAAATTTGAACTATAAAGTTCAAATACAATAACTTAGAGATACACAATAATAATTTGAAAATCAAAATCATGTAACTAAGTTAAGGGAAGTGTAACTTATATGTAAAGAAATAAATTACAAAATTGATTGTAGGAACATTGTACCGCCATTAAATTGGTGTTTTATTGATATCATTAACAAGGTGATGCATTATGAGTTTGTTTGATTTACAACATCATTAAAAAAACATGTTGGTTGTCAAGAGATAATTTTTCTCTCATTAAATATTAGTGCATGAAAAAATTTACGTTGCATCTAAGTTGGTGTGATACATTAAAAATTTGTTAAAAGCATTTATAAAGAATATTTTAAATTTTAGAATCTAATATATTATCATTTTATTTTTCTATATAAATTGATTTATAATTAATAATTAAAAATTTGTTAAAAACATTTATAAAAAATATTTTAAATTTTAAAATTTAATATATTATCATTTTATTTCTCGTAAATTGATTTATAATTAATATTAGTGTGTTGTGGAGGTTTTGCTTTTTCAAAATATTATATTTAAAATTTAGAAATTATGCTCCATGTGATTTTGATTCTTGTGCTTCAAATTATTTGTTGTT
>SNQJ01S0005193.1:35834-46425 GCA_010110895.2 Picea sitchensis
CGTCGGGGAAATCAAACCAGGGCATAGCGTGAGTCAAGTAAATGGGACAAATCTCTAGGGAACAAACTCGTAATTTGAACTTGTTCATTCTATATATAAACCGATTATGGTCGTATAAGTATAAGCATGCATCCACTATTTCCAATCAAAACACCAGGCAAACATTTATATATAGAAACCATTTATGAGTGTACAAACATGAGCATGTGTTCCAGGATATTCAATTCAAGATACAAGATATAAACACTTATGAGAAAACACCATTTGTGATGCGACTGTTGAGAGGGGTGCTCGTTTCCACCTAACCATAGGCTCAGTGACTCCAAACAGATTTACCACTAGCCACCCCCGAGCTAGACCACAATGCTTGAGGTTAAATTTTCTACTTCCGGCTCAATGAAAGTCAAGGACAAAGGTTACTCTTCTTCTCCTCTGTTCAGAACTCCTTGTGTTTCCGGAGTTTCTCCAGTTCTTCCCCGCGATCCTTGTCACGTGGGTTCTCCTCTCTTCTCTCCCCCCCTTACCACACTTCCTCTCTTGCCTTTTCTATGCAAGATTGTGTGTGGTGTGAATTTCCCCATCTGCGGTCAGGTCTGGGAGTTGTTACGGATGGGCGGTTCACCCCCATCCCCTCATTAACTCTTGAGGAGCCTCCCCACCTACCAATCTGACAAGAAATCCATTCTAGGGTCAGAGAGTTGCTTTGGTCTTTGAGCAAGTAAAACCAGTACGGTACTGACTCGGTGGAAGTTAACGCAACCATTCCAGGTCCCTTCCACCACCTCTCATTATCCATCGTGGTCTATTTTAGCATATCTCCCTCCTAGCATCCATGCAACACATATTCATAACATAATTTACATTCATTGACCTTTCATAAAAAGGTCCGTCAAATCAAACATTCACGTCTTTGAGTTTGCCATAATTCTTGGCCAATATAGTTATTTTTACAAACTGGGGGAAACAGGGTGTTACAACACAACACCTTACCCAACGTTGCTTGGTCTAGATTGGGCGTTTCAAAACCAGTCCATAATCAACTTGAAAACCAAGAAAATAACATTTGAGTCAGGAAAATATAGGGTCATCGCGCCATTAGATCCATCTGAAGGGGAGAGGTTTGTAGAACCCACTTGCCTAGACCTAGAGGAAATCGTCCAATTGTACAGAACAACTGCACACGATGAGGATTATGTAAACCAACTGCAAATGGGGTACTCAGTTGGCAGAGCATTACTTCATGTGCAACAGACTCAGAAATTGGTTTAGAGAACTGGAAACAAAGGCTACATGAAGTATCCATGAGAAGATGTGCAAGACTTGATCGTGCAGTAAGATGGTTAGGCACAGAAATCAGAGAACCACCCAGTTTCTGCGGAATAAATGATTTGGAAACATTCTTGACACAGTATGAAGACACAGTGTTAGAGAACCAGAGACTGTTAGCACTTGATCTATTACTCAAGGCCACACCTGCAATATGGTGGGGTGCACACAAGGAGACCATCACAAATTGGTACCAATGTAAGAGGCTATTGTGCATAAGGTTCGGCGCAGAATAGAAAAACAACAAACAACAGAAGTATGATGGACACGGGGCACCAATGGAACACTTGGAGAAGTGCAGAACACTGTGTAAATTGACAACCCCAGACGAATGGCCTGATCACTTCATACACACTCTAGAGGGCATACCAGTGAACTGGTATACAAACTAGGATTTGTGCAAAGGAACTACGACCTGGATGAAATTGCAACAAAAATTTTCAATCACTTTCTCATTCGAACATGAGAACCCCAACATAGATGCAACCCTTAAACAAATAAGAGGATTAATATTTATCAAAGAACCAGAGATAGAATTTATCACAGAAGAGAAACAACGGAATAAATAGACAGTTAAGAAAATGCTATCATGCTATCATGTGCAAGAGGAAGCACCGGATGAAGACGATCCGCATGATATTCAAATTGAAGAAGTTGAAGGTGAAAGATATGTGGAAGGACCACCCATAGAATCAGAAGTCATTTCTGCGCCGATCAAAGTAAAGAAAGTCAACATTGGGACAGTTGAGCATCCCAAAATGTCCAGCATTGGAGACTACTGGGATGAGCAAATAGTAGAAAGCATCACAGAGTTGTTGTGCGAATACAATGACTTGTTTCCCACAACCTTTATAGAGATGAAGGGTATAGCAGGAGAACTAGGAGAGATGAAGATACCACTCAGACCAGAAGCAAGATTGATCAGACAGCAACCATATAGACTGAACCCCATATACAAGCAGAAAGTCAAAGCTAATATTGACATGATGCTCAAAGTCGGCATCATAGAACTGGTTGAAGAGTCAGAATGGATAAGCTCGATGGTAGTACAGGACAAGAAACAAGGAGGGATCAGGATATGCGTCGACTTGAGGAAGTTGAACGATGCATTCTTACATGACCCATTCCCTACACCGTTCACAGCTAAAGTGTTAGATAATGTGGGAGGACATGAAGCTTACTCATTCACTGATGGATTCTTAGGTTACCATCAGATTAAGATAGCACAGGAGGACAGATACAAGACCACGTTTGCGATAGAATGGGGATCTTACTAGTACACATTCATGTCGTTTGGACTAAAAAATGCACCAGCAATATTCTCTAGAGTGGTCATCGCAACATTTAAAGAATTCATCCATCAATTTCTTGAAGTATACTTGGATGATTGGACAGTCTATGGTTTACTAAAAAATCATGTAGAAGTCTTACGCCTGATGCTAGAAAGATGCAGACAATGTTTGATATCACTAAACATAAATAAATGCATATTCGGAACACCATTTTGGATACTATTGGGCCACATAGTTTGCAAACAAGGTTTATTAGTAGACCTAGAAAAGATCACAGTCATTGTTAATTTACCACCACCAAAAACAATCTGCCAGCTAAGAGTGACGTTGGGACACACAGGTTATTACAGGAAATTTATCAAAGGATATGCACAGATCATTGCACCGATAGAAAAGATGCTAAGAAGAGATACAAAGTTTCAGTGGAATGACGAGTGTCGGCACGGTCTGGATACCCTAAAAGAAAATATGGTCATCGTGCCGATATTAGTATTTCCAGACTGGGAAAAGGCATTCCATGTGCATGTAGATGCATCAGCTATAGCACTTGGGGATATCTTGGTGCATCCAGGAGAGGGAGACTTGGATCACCCGATAACATTTGCAAGCAGAAAGTTGTTAGAATTAGAGCAGAACTATAACACTACAGAGAGAGAAGGCCTAGCTATGTTCTATGCACTGTAGAAATTCAAACACTACTTATTGGGAAAGCACTTTAAGATGTTCACAGATCACTCAACCCTAAAATACCTAGTCAACAAACCAGTTTTGGGGGGGATAATTTGTCGATGGTTACTACTATTCCAAGAATTTGACTTTGAAGTAATAGTGAAGCCCAGGAAATTGAATGCAGGACCTGACCACCTGTCAAGGGTCACCAATGGAGAAGAACCTATGAATTTAGAAGACAACTTTCCAGATGCACAGTTATTCTCAGTACAAATTGCTGATGAATACTTCTTAGATATCATTCAGTACTTGAGCACAGGTACTGCGCCACAAGAGTATAGCACCATGCAGAAGAAAAACCTGGTAGTCCGCGCGGCCGACTATCAATTGATTGCAGGACATTTATACAAAATGGGCGCAGATATCATTTTGCGAAGATATGTGTTAGAACACGAAAATACCAAGAGTCTTAGTGGAATCCCATGAGGGAATAACAGGAGGGAATTATGCAGGCAAAGCTACCGCGTAGAAGGTATTGCACATAGGACTATGGTGGCCAACGATTCATAGGGACTCGAAGGAGTATTGTCATACATGTGATGTCTGTCAAAGGGTCGGTAAACCCAAAAAAAGAGACAAGATGCCATTACGGCCACAAGTAACATTACAGACATTCGACAAGTGGGCAATAGACTTTGTGGGACCAATCAACCCACCAGCCAAAAGAACAGGATCAAGGTACATTATCACCACGACGGAATACTTAACAAGATGGGCGGAATCCGCACCAGTGAAGGATGCAGTGCGAAAACAACAACACATTTTCTGTTTGAACAAGTAATCACTAGATTTGGGTGCCCAAGAATTTTGATGAGTGACTAAGGAAAGCACTTCATAAACAGTGCCATTAGCGCTATGACTGAAGAATTTGAAGTCCATCATCAGAAGAGCACACAATATCATCCATAGGAAAATGGAACAGTGGAAGCATTCAACAAAATCTTGGAGAACGCACTGACAAAAATCTGTAACGTCAACAAGGACAACTGGGACCTCAAAGTACCAGCAGTATTATGGGCATACAGGACTACGTGCAAAAATTTGACAAGGCACACGCCATTTAAACTGGTTTATGGCCAAGAAGCAGTGGTGCCATTAGAATTTTTAGTACCAATCTTGTGCGTAGCAGCAATCACACAAATGACATAACGAGGTGCAATACAAGAGAGACGGAATTAGTTAATGACCATGGAGGAAGACCAAATCTTGGCAGGATTCCACCAACAAGTCTAGAAAGCAAGAGACAAAGCTTGGCACGATAGACACATCAAGAAGAAAACGTTCAAGGAAGGATATCTCGCACTGATGTATGACAACAAATAGTTACAGCACCCAGGAAAGCTCAGAATGCATTGGTTAGGACCATATGAAGTCAAATGTGTCACAGATGGAGGAGATGTACAGTTACGAGATTTATCAGGTGCAGAAATCAAAGGGATGATCAATGGGAGCCGACTGAAGTTGTACAAAGAAAGTCAACCATCCACCGCGCAGTAAAAAACAATAAGAACAAAAATCAAAAAAGAACAAAAAGGAAACAAAACCAAAGAGGGTGCATTGCACCAAAAGAAGAAAGGCTACACGAATTTAGAAACGCAAATTCGGCGAAGGACAATGGTCACATACAAAGGGAAACGAGCGGGAAAAGGAAAGTTGGCAAAAGCAAGATGACATGACAGCACTAGGCGGAATTAAAGGACAGAAAGAACCGATGGGACACCACATTAATCGCGCCAACAGAAGATGGTAAGGCAGAGTAATGGAAAGTACGAAACTGTCGGAGGTGCATCGAACCTGTCATTAAGGCGCATTAAACCCATAATCAAGGAAGCGTCCTCGAGAAGCTTCATGGGAAATCTATACAACACACAAGTGAGGGAGCCAATAGTCTATTCATGAAGAGAGAACAGACAGAGAGAGACAGAGGCTAAAAAACACACASAGAGTTCACAGAGASCACAACGACCGTTTGAACCCAGCAAACAAGTGACATTCACAGCCATGGCACCAACCAAGCAAGAAGAAGTGAGTCATACCAACAAGAAAACCAAAKTTTAGMCCAGGTCACGAGGACATGCCGAAGAAGGTGAACAACAGCTGCTGGAGGTTGTCTATGTCAACAAAATCCCATCCCCAGAGACGATACCAGTACAATCCACGCCAATACTAGAGGAAATTCAACAACCAGCAGCAGAGGCCATGAATGTAGATATGCTAGCAGGGACGCAGGAGCCACAGAACCAGAAAGCAGAAACCATGAAGGAGGTGCAACCAGAGAATTCATAAGAAACTCTGAAATTTAATGGCATGATGTSAAAGCCGACGACAGCAGTTGATCCAGATGAGTCTCAAATGACCATCTCAGACCACCCAGTCGGGGAGACAGGTGAAGATGCCTCAGATTGGCCGGAATGGCATACAGTGGAACAACCAGAAGCCATTGGAACTTCAAGCTAGCCATCACCGATGAGGAAAGATAAGATAGAGATACCCAGGTCACCTCGCAAGAAACTTGCAGCAGAAATCGTTCTACCGCACATACTAGAGGGGGTACAGGTAGGACCAGAGCTACTGGGTCATATCGGGAAGCTCAAATACTCATACCACGATGTAGCAGATGAAGACAAGTTCCTGGAACTTGTGAAGAGGGTCTTTTTACAAACTACAGGCACAAATCGGGTGGGAGAAATAATTGATTAGCCATACCAATGGGAAACTGGGCTGGAGAACACGGGAATTTTAGGTCTATTGGACCTACCACATTTTGGCAGAGGCCAGTATGCAACAGCATGCGTCAAACAACTGCTAGAAGTTACACATGAAGGGGACATATGGTTGGACAAGCCAGCCCCCATAGTCATTGAGCTTATCGTGAACATAACAGGGTTACCAACTCGGGGAATGGATCCCACATTGTTTCTGGATGACAAAACCAAGGAGAAAGCACTAGCAGAAGAGATGAAGAATAAGTATGGCACCGACAAGGGGACAAGAGGGATAATCATCAAGAGGATCAATGATGTAGTCACACAATTGGGCACGAAAGTCTTAGCCTGTAAACTGCTAATAAAATGTCGCAGGGAGTAAGTCCCAACTGGATTTGTTGCAGTTGCATCCCAGTGCGTAGAAGGCACCTCAATGAGCTGGGCGTCATACCTCTTGAACTTGTTCCTAGATGACTCCAAGGATGTGCAAGATTTGGGAACAGAGTTTCACTACTCATGGTTGATCACGCTCATAGACTTTATGGGCTAGAGGGAACCAAGGAACGTAACGTTTTTCACCAGACCCAAACCAAACCAGGGAAAGAGGTATTCACTGCTCAAGGAGACAACGAGTGCTAGTCACAAGAGGATGAACGGATCCATATTCGAAGGATACCTACGCGACCTACAGGAATCTATATCCAATATGTGGATAATCACACCAGAAGTTGTCGTGTGATATGCAAACATTGCCAATTTCCAGGCCACATGACACACAATGTGGATACAGGAAAGTAAGGATCTAGATAAACAGTGGCTACAGATGTACTATTGCATCACCGAGGGTGAAATTGACATGGTCATCAGCGAATGGGTCGATGAATGGAGGATCCCATCCATTACCTAGGAAGTGTCGGAAATAACATCAGAAGAAGAGGCAAAGCTAGGAGAAACGCAGCCTCCATAAATCCAAGTGCCCAAGAGACCAAGAACGGGCCAAGGCAAGACAACACAGACAGACGAAGGGACAAAGAAGACAGGAACCCAAAAGGCGAAGAAGGAGAATACACAACCGTCTAAAGAGAAGCAACAACAGGCTGAGCTCGTGCAAGAGACAGCAACCAATCTCATCCCACAAACAGCAGGGTAAAATAAGAGACCAGCCACGTAGACAGGAGGCGTAAGCAAGAAATCAAAGGCGCAAAGAACACCACCAGAGTATACGATCATGGATGATGATGGGGAGCTGATAGACCGAATGGTCCAGTATTTTCTAACCGGGGAGCTCGATCATGCTTCACGCCACATGGATAAGATCCAAGAGGAGTGGGCAGACATGCGGCAGCTCATCAAGCAGATCGGAGAAGGGCCGACAGCAAGCAGAAGGGGAATCGAACCTTCAGCACCATAGACATAAGGAAGAGTGCAGAAAGAAGAAAGAGATTCAGTCCAAGCAATACTACAGCCACACGTAACATTCCACATCAACCCTAGTATGTTGCGCATGGACGAAATTATGGGGCAGACACCCCTAAAGGACTTAAGACAAATCCAACTTGTGTTGACAAGGATACCATCAAGGTCACTACATAGGTTGCAAGTGAGCGTAAACCATGAGGTACAGTCTTGCGCACACAGAGACTTAACCAAATTAAAGAAGGAAACAAAGAAGTGGGACGTGTTGTAAATATTATATGAGAAGGCTAAAGCTGAGACCCAGGAAGAAAGGGAGCGCATAAAATGATTGGAGTATAAAGTGGCAAGAAATTATGAGAATATTCCATAGGCCGCACAGAGTGAGGAAATCACAGCAGCAAAAAAGATTGATCGGATTGCATAGGCAATTGAGCAATACCAGAAGGAGATTGAGGATTTCCGAGAAAAACTCATACCAACCACTCCACCAGCAGTCAAGGAGAAAAGGAAGCAGGAAGCAATAGCACAACTGTAGGAGATAGAGCAGCAGGTAAAGATAGCAGCTGACTTGTTTGATAAAGCAGCATAGCTTTGGACTAGGTTGGAGGAGGATCAGCAGGTCCAACAGTGGGACAAGGAAGAAGAAAGGATCAATGCAATGATCCAAGAGCTCAAGCAGAAGCAGAAGACAATACCAATCATAGAACACATCAAAAGGACATAGGACATGAAGAGATTGCAGGCAGAGCTAATTACTACGCAAACTCAGAAACATGAGTGACGGTCTCAAATGGAACCGTTGCAAGAGCAAGTAGCAGAAATCCTGGCACAAGCAGAGGAAGATAAGACATAGATAGCACAGACCCAGGCAAAATGTGTAGGATTGATCAGTGACGAAGTTGTAGCTTATGTAGTGGACACAATCAAGGAGAAGACTGCACAGGCACAGACACAAGTAGGAGAGTTCAAGGAAAAGGTCCAGACGATAACCAAGGAGATCGAGGAATCTTAGAAGGATTAGGTGGCTCGGGACAAGCCACATGTCAATGTTGGGGGCCTGTTGGCAGCAGGCCAAAGTGGAAAGAAGGATGATTGTGGGGAAATAAATCATGTAGAAGCAAAGCGACAGCTGGAAGTAAACACAACATGTGTGCATGCAAGAAAGTGTGCACAAGGAAAGCGGGAGTTGGAAGGAAGAACAACACACGCACGAGAGGAAGACATAACGTTAGTAGGGTTAGAGTTTTGGTAATGTATTGTAATGGATGAAGAGCCAAAGATGTATAAATACTGATACTGAGGTATTATAGAGGGTTCTGATACTAAGGTGTTAGAGAGGTGCACGGATTTTGTAGTTGTTCTGAGTTAGTTAGTATTCTGGTTTACATTTCGTTGTATTAACTATTTTGTAAGCTGTTGATCTAGAGGAGACGAGAGGAGGTAGATCTTGAGGATTAGATCGTAGGCTGAAAATCCTGGTGCAATGTAGTTTGCCTCATATAGATCTTACCCATCTAAAGAGAGTTGTAAGTGTGCAGCACTGTAGATGCAGAACTACCATAATAAAAGAACCAAGAGCCAAATCTTTGTGGACATATCCCAGGAGGGGGTGAACCATGGTAATATCTGTGTAATGTGATGAATGCATGCATAAATTTATCCTCTTTTCAGTAGTTATTTTTTGTGCGTAATGAATGAATGAGTTGTTATATTGCTTAGTTAAATACTGTTGCAATATTGAGGGAATAAGCTATGAGATTTATTGCACAGTCATGGATAATAGTAGGTTGAAATAACAAGTTATAATAAATGGTTCATAATACAGACCCCAAATCTCACACTCAATCCTAGATTGTAAACACATGATTCTTACAGCCACCCATTAAAGCTATCTCGGGTGAGACTGTGCAGTGCATTTTGTGGGTTGTGTTGCCTTCTAGTTCACCAGGAGGGCCGATAGTTTTAGAGGCTTGGTTGGAAACCCGAAATACATGAACCCTGGGTCAATACAAACTCAGACAATATATAAGAAGAGATAACCAACAGTGCCCGTTGGTATTTTGGATAATGTGTTGAAGGGATTTTATAAGCCATGATTAACCTCTTCTTGGGTTGTAACATTTATATTCAAACCTCTTGAATATAATATTTTTCCAATGATTTTTTTTTACTAAGGATCATAAATAAAAGGAAGAAAGGGGGGAATGGTTAGGTTATAATAATATGGCCCATGAGACATGGGTCCCTCACTTGATTCATGGATTGAATTTTTGTAATTAGGGAATAGGGGAACCTTCAAAACATTACATTATATTCATAAGTGACTCATTTTCAACTAACCCAAGCTTAACTTTTACATGCTTCAAACCTCTTAAGCTCATGTTATGATTAAATTTTGTAGCAAGACTTATTTTTGAAAAACATGCTCAACGAAAATAGGTGGGTAGATCTTTTTATCCCCTAAGGCCTCTTTCTTGGCCAAAAAAAATTAATTCATGGTATTTTACTAAAAAAAAATGTTGTCTCTCCTCCTACTTATATTTCAATAAAACTAGGCATCAAGGGATTGAAGGTTCCATAGCTTAAGACTCAACTAGAGAATGTGATTTTATTTGTTAGAGATTGTGTAATCTTCATAAACCTACATTTCAAATTCTAGTATGCTTTTGGTAGCATTAGTATTTCATATTCTACCATTGTGTTTGTAGTTATCACGTTTTTTACTTCTACCATTGCAAAGTGAGGGAAACAAATCAAGGGAATTCATGTATAGCACAAGAGATGGAATGCTCATAAGAGCTTGCATAGAAGCTAGATCCATTATTGAAAAAAAAAAGGTTAATAAATTTTTTATCTCAACGAAGAGAAAGAAAAAAAAATCTTGTCTCTTATGTGAATGATCTTATCTCTAGCCTATTTATTTTGATGCTTGATGCAATGCCTAATTGATTTCAAGGTTTAGGTAGAGTGTTTTATCAACATGAGGTGGCTCAAGAAAATGCATGTTGGGATATACATGACCTTTGGTGAATGAAACTGAAAATGTATGGTTTAGGTCACTAACCTTGTGTACAAAACGCATGTAGCATATTGTCCAAATTTATCCCTAGATGCCCATAATAA
>SNQJ01S0005193.1:48806-64948 GCA_010110895.2 Picea sitchensis
ATACTTAAATTAGACAGTGAGTAAGTAATAACATTTATTTAGTTTTGATTTCAATTTAATACAATATAATGTCCCCATCCACTTAGGAGTCATAAGGGAGAATTCCGCTAACCTAATAAGTTCCTGTGGGTTAAGGCGGACAATGACCAAGGGGACATGACTTGCCTAGGAAAAACTTTATAAAGTTAAAACAGAAAAAAGGGGGACATGGGTCCTAGGCTAACGAAAAGTCACTTTTAAATGATAAAATCGAAGGAGCCACTAAAGTGACTTTAATAAAATAAAATAAATAAGTGAGCGGGAAAAGACTCAAGTAAATATTAAAAAGGGAAAATGAAGAGTCTCTCCTTATTCTTTCATTTTACACTTGAGAAATAGAATTTTGGAGAGTTCTTGGAGAAAAAGTCTAGGGTTTGAGAAACCCTTCATTTATCTCTGGTTTTGGTATTGCAACGATACACTCTAGCTATATTTGGGGAAGAGATCACTGCAGATTTATTCATTGGGCTTCTTGTGGCTGAGTGTTCTTATTGGCAATGAGGATATTCACATTGTGTTGAATTTCTCACTTCAGAGGTCCACTTGTTGAGAGAGGGCGAAACTTAGTGATTGTTGGGTGAGTTTGTACAGAGGAGAGTCATGTCATCCTCTCTTTTTGGTGTTTGAGTTATTAAATAGTGGGGCGAGTTAGCTTGTGGGGTCAAGTTGCTCCTTGGAGGGTGACTTTTCCTTGCTTCCTGACTGAGTTTGGACTGAACATAGGCTGCATTGTCAATCCTGAGATGAGTTTTTGTATTGGGAGGCAGAGTTGCCTTACTTGAGTCAAGTTTTAGGGGGATGGGCACCATTCTCTACAGTCTGGGTGCATATCTCTGTGTGGGGGAACTATTCTCTATAATTTGGACGCATATCTCTGTGTGGGGGCGCTATTCTCTACAGTATGGGTGCATTCCTATACAGTCTGGGCGCATATCTTCTATGGGGATGCCATACTTTACAGCCTGGGTGAACATATTTATAACGGAGAAAGTAATTTAGTGGTGGATAATTATTTACTAGCTGGAAGGTTGAATTTCTTTAGCAGAGGGGGGATGATTTTGTTTGTAGTGGGAGTATTCTTAGAGATGTAACAATTACTGGTGGTTAGACTGTGGTTGTTGTGCAAGAGGGTTGAAGTCTCTTTCACTAGGGTCGCTAATCTGCAGCAGAAACAAATCTAGTGTGGAATCATTCTACTGGTGGATTCACTGTTGTACATTACCACACCTACATGCCTACCTTATCCTCATTTTCTATGCATTAAAAACCAACTATATATGTTCAAATAAGAGGTCATAAATTAAGTCTATTGTTGTTGTGTAATGTGAAGACCAACCTGTGATTTATTTACTTGTTTTATATTGGCCAGAATCAAGGAATACATGAGTAGTTGGTTTCCTTATATATATATATATATATTTGTGTTGATTCTATCCTTGTTGTTCTAGTAATGTAAAATTTATCTTATGTCGAATCATCTCCATAGTGCTACAAACTGTTTGTGAAAACTTTTCATCAACAAGAAATCCAACATATATACAATAATAAATGGTTTGACAAAGTATTTCCACAAGAATATTTAGCAAGAATCACAAATTTTAGATTAGAATATTATAGTGGTATCAAATCATGGTCCTTTGCAATTGTGTGGTTTGAGGGGCAGTTTGATTTAGATTTATGAGACCAGAAATTGAAGAAAACATCACTTACAAGAGACTTAGGGATAGAGCTTCAGAACCTCAACTAGAATAGGAAGAAGAAGTGGTGTTGGGTGAAGGGGAAGCACTTTCAGGATCAGTGGAGGAAGAAGGAGACCCACGAATTGGCAACCTATTCCAGATGATGAATGATTTGGCCAAGGGCCAAAATCTTATGATGGACCTATTGGGACAACTAGCAGTTAACACCATTGAGGGGCCATCTAAACAAAATCATAATGGTGAAAAGGGATCTAACAACATAGAAGGAAGTCATTATCGCACTACCATGTAGAGCCAACCTCACTTGTACACCGAGATGCCCAAACCCACCATGCCAAAATTATTGAGTGGTGAGGTAGCATCGGAGGGGCCACCAAAGCAGGATGACTCTTATTTGACTTATTTGGGGAAGTACAGGAGGTTGAGGGATAACTTTCAGGTAGTTATGTATTTCATTAAATTTTTCCACCTCAAATAGAAGAACCGACCCAGAGGATATAAAAGGGCACCCAACCAAGAGCTTCAGAAGACACTTGGAAAAGTGACCATTCCAAATTTTCACGGATCCTCAAAATGTTCAACATGGACTTGGGTGCAGAAGATGGACACATACTTCTAGCTACATCAGATGATAGAAGATGAGGCCACTAAATTGGATACTTTACACTTAGATGGTGAGGCCCATGAATGGTGGTACCATGGGTTAGTGATGTTGGTTCATTCAAGAATCACTTCATTCCTCGATTTCACACAGAGGATCATTGAGAGGTTTGACAGGAAATACCCATAGATCCATTTTCAAGAGATGGATCAGCTCAAGCAGACAGGTAGCCTAGAGGCATTTATATCTGAGTTCCATAGATTAGTAGTAATGGTGAAATACATATCTAAGGCATGCTTGGTGATGTTGTTCATTGAGGGGATAATAGAGCCATTGCGTGGATGGGTGAAGGCCTATAAACCCACCACTTTGCAGGATGGATTCAGTCGTACTGGGGACATGCAGGATGTTGTTCCTACGAGAAGATTTTCTCTAAAACCCACCTTCCCACAAAAGATCAACGAAACCAAACCATTTCAAAGGGATTTTTTTGGGAATCCCAAGATGGATGAAGAAACAAGAAAGGAGCTAAGGAGGAAGAAACTATGTTTTAGTTGTCAGGATCTGTGGGTACCCGGGCACAAGTGTGTCGGGAAAGACAAGATCGGAAAGGCTCATTATATTCAGGTCTATTCGGACAGTGATAGTGATGAAGAGGAGTAGAAGCGTGAATAGGAACAGGGACACCAGACATCAGGTGAGGAGACATCACAGGCTAGGGATAAGGGTCCTATTATGGAATCCATGTTGGGACTTCCTAGGTACCACACATTTAGAGTCCAAGGAGTCCTGCAGAGGCACAGGGTTACAGTGTTGATTGATAGTGGGGCATCCCACAACTTTATAGATGAAGCTTTGGTGGATAGGCGAGAGATTCTAACGGAGGAGTTTAAGGGATTCATACTTATCATACCCGGTGGCTATCAAATGGAGTGCACTAGATGGATCCCCAAATTGAAAATAACCCTGGGAAATTATACCTTGATAAATGATTTCTTTGTGGTGGAGTTCGATGGCTATACTCCATTGGGAAATACACTATTGATCAAAGGACTATGGAAATGGAATTCACGGGCTCGAATGGGAAAAATGTAGACTTATGGGAAATGCACCAGTATCTTCCTAAGATAGTTTCATCACACATTATGGAGGTAGTGATGTGGCATGGAGATATATAATGGGCAATTGAGTTCTACATTTTTTATAGTGAGCCATCAAATCATCCTCGATAGCATCCAGATGATCTTTAGGTATTACTTCTTAAAAACCAAAGGGTTTTTGGTGACATTCCTCTAGTTCTACCTCCATATAGAGAATTTGAGCATGTGATAGAATTATAAGAAGGGATCCAATAAGTCATAACCAACCCCTATCAGCATCCCAAAACTTACAAAGATGATATCGAGAAAACTATCAAGGAGTTTCTCAAGATGGGTCACATTCGACCTAGCTCTAGTATGTTTTCTTCTTTGGTAGTATTGGTCAAAAAGAAAGAAGACACCTTGAGAATGTGTATTTATTATCGATCCCTTAACAAGAATACCATAAAGAACATGTACCCAATTCCGAGGATCGATGATTTGATTGGCGAGTTGAGGGGAGAAAAATACTTTTTCAAAATTGATCTTCGTACAGGGTATCACCAGATCACGGTTCAGGAACAAGACATTTTGAAGACCACTTTCTTATGCCATTATGGGAATTATGAGTACCTGGTTATGTCGTTTGGGCTAACCAATGCTCCTTCTACATTCCATTCTTGCATGAACCACGTGTTCAATAAGTAGTTGCAGAGATTTTTGTTGGTATTCTTTGATGACATTATTATTTATAGCAAGACTTGAGAGGAACATCTTAGGCATCTGGATGAAGTATTGGGGGTTTTGGAGGAACACCAAATTTATGCAAAGGATTCTAAATGTGATTTTGGCATGACTAAGATGCTCTATTTGGGGCATGTGATAAAAGAAAATAGGGTTCATGTACACCAATAAAATATCAGGGCAATTATCGAGTGGCCTACCCCAGGAATGTGACAAAACTGAAGAGCTTCCTAGGCCTTTTCACTTATTACATGAAATTTGTTTAAGGGGTTCTCCCAGCTGACAACACCTCTTACAGATATCACTAATAAAGGGGCTTTCAGTTGGTCAGATGAGGCACAAGCGACATTCGAGATGATGAAACAGATGATGAGCTCTTGTCCTATGCTAGCCTTACTAGATTTCACTCAGCCATTTGTGCTTGAGTGCGATGCTTCCAAGATTGGGATAGGAGTTGTGTTAATGAAAAACAACCATCCCATTGATTTTGAGAGATAAAAACTTAAGGAGTATGAGCGACATTATTTAATATATGACAAGGAAATGTTGGACATTATGCATGCATTGGCCAAATTCAGAAAATACTTGGCGAGGAACAGGTTTAAGGTGAAGACAGATCACAATAGCCTAAGGTTCCTCATTGAACAAAAATAATTGAGTGAGATGCAATAGAAGTGGATCAGAAAGATTCAAGCCTATGATTTTGAGATCAAGTATGTGAAGGGAAAGAACAATGTGGTAGTTGATGCCCTTTCCAGAATACCACCCACTCTCTCCCTCATGGAGATTTCAATCGACCAGAAAGATATTCTATTGGTAGAATATTCCAAGAACTATATTTCTTGCGAGATCCTTGACAATCAAACAGAGGATGATCAATATAGAGTCATTGATGACATCATTTATTACAAATACAAGATCTACCTTGTGCCGGAATCTCGGCTCAAGGACAAAATAATGCATGCAACACATAGTTCCCCATTGGAAGGACAACCTGGATACTTGAAAACCTATAGGAAGATCTAGGAAATATTTACATGGAAGGGCCTTAAGACAAATGTGTTGAGGTTCATAAGAGAATGCAACATTTGCCAACAAAACAAGGCAAAGCACACTCACCCTATCGGACTACTTCAACCACTTCCCATTCCCGAACAAAAATGGGAAAGAATCTCTATGGATTTCATCACTGGGTTTCCCTAAGTGTAGGGAAAGGATTGTATCTATGTGGTGGTTGACAGGCTCATGAAGCTTGCACACTTCTTCACCATACCCTCCAGGTATTCAGCAGCATAGGTAGCGAAGTTATTCTTCAAAGAGGTATTATGATTACATGGGTTGCCAAAAACTATTGTCAATGATAGGGATAGTAGGTTCATGGGAGGATTGTGGCAGGAGCTATTCAGAATGGTAGGAATAGAGTTGACCCCGAGCACAAGTTACCGCCCTCAAACTGATGGTCAAACTAAGATAGTTGATCCAAGGGATCAAAAAATGCTCAAAAATCAAAGTGCTCGAAATTTCCTGAAAACATATTCATTGCATAAATCTCATCCTCACAATCCCAACACAACTTTAATGGGATCAAATGGATTCTGTATGGATAAGATATCGTGTTATGTCCACTTTTCCAAACATGCAAAAAAAATGTTGACTATACAATCTGTACAGTCCACGTGCCAGTTGACTGTACGACCGTATGAATGACATGGTAGGTGCTAACGGGGCAAGGTAATTTGGAAGCCTGGTTGGCAGGGATGTGGACCAACCATTGGTCGACACGTGTCAGGTACAGGGTGAATGGAAGGGTGTCATGTGGCCCAGTCAGGGGTCGCCACGTGGGACCTCATTGTTGGTTTTATGGTAAAAGGTTGTTGGAGTCCGTGTTGACGATTGAAAACATCAACAAAGTTTCACCTGCAAAGTGTTGCTAAATCCTAATATTATAAAAAATAAATAATAATAGTAGGTGGGACCCCCTTGAACTATTAGAGAGCAGATCTGTTCATTTTGATGTTGAGATGATGTGCGACACGGCTCACATGGTTGATGAAGATCTTGTTGGTATTAGTTATGGATTGAGCTTATGAAGGGTTGATTCCTTATGTTACTACAACCTATGTTATTCATTAATGCCATTACTGTCAGTTCTTATCGCACCTGCATAACAAACATGTTAGTGAAATTATATGAAAGGAAAAATACTATAACAAATACAAAGAAAAGGGAACTAGTTCTACAATACCACATGCGAATAATTTGAAGGAAATGAGAAACAATTTCTAGGGGAATATTTTAAAGCTATCCTAACTATACTACATGCATGAAAAGACTTGATGATTATTGCTAAACCCTAGCTAGCAAGTAAATGGTTATGAAATTGTGATTGAATTACATGTTTAATATGCATATGGTTGAAATGTGGTGGCGCATTTGGCAAGGTGATAATGCTAATGGTTATGCAATGGTTAATGGAATTATGTGGCCTATATACATATGGTATGTTTGGATAGATTGAACATCGGTGGTTCATTTGATAAGGCGGTGAACATTGATGGTTAGGCAATTTTGTTTGAGTTAAATGATGTGAAATGGGATATGGTGATCGCACTACTGGCTTTTAATGTGGTGATGGTTTCGATACATGTTTGATTAGTCGTGTTAACGGAGAATTTGTTGGCATGTACTATTGAGTTAATGAGATGTGGGTGGAGGCAACGTGCATTTACTGCACGTCACCTTTACTCTTCTCGTTGGCCGCCACCCTAGTCGGGCTATTGTTCGATCTTGTTGTTGTGTTATGCTCTGAAATTTTAGGAGGGAGGAACCGCTCGGCCAGCTCTCGTTTTAAGGAATTTGATTACAGGTATGTATTTTTTTGGCCATTCGTTATTTTTCTCTAGTTATGAAATGATTACTATCTCAGGTGTATGGGTTTGTGTTTTCCTAAGTGCTGCAACTGTGTGAAATTTGGGTTCTGGAAATGAAGAGTGAATGGTTCTTCCTGTAACATTTTTGAGTTCGTCGAGGTTATTGGCTTTCCTGGGTGATAGTTCTTTGTTATCACTGTTGTTTGGTTGGAGGGGTTTTGTTTAGTTTTGGGTGGATAGCTATCTTCACACACCATCACTAATCCAGTCTCTGGCTTTCATGGGTTTAATGGTCGAAGGTTTTCTGCGCCGCCATGTTGTGTTTCACTTCGGCATTGGTTGTTTCCACCGCTAAGGGTCATGAACTGAGTGTTCTATTCTTAACTCAGCCCTGTCTTCACCTCAGTATTGTGGTAGTTTGGATTAAGAACACGAGGGTTATACCCTGCGTGCATTAAATAAATTGTCTGATCGAATGAGAGCCTCACCCTTTTTTTTGGCCCCCCTGCCATGGATTGTTACATGTCCACAAATGAATCATGTCTCTCTCTGTGTGCACATCCTTGGCCTCGAAAGTTCCACCATTACGAGGAGTTGGCTTCGTTCCCTRGTGTTGGCTACAGAATAGACCCTTAACCCCCTAGTCTCGAATTTTGTAAAGGATATTGTCGTGCCTCTCAAGTTGTTACGGGTTACCGTGGATCGAATGTATGGTCGATTACTTGTGAATACAAATTCTCCYAGTTGGTCGTATGGCAGTCCTATTGTTTCAGAATTTAGTTATTGCATCTGTGATGATAAGGATAAACCCTTTGTTGCCAAATTMACTTTCAAAAGATACAACCACCCTCCTTATGTTAATATCTCAGTATTGTTATTGGGAAGGGCCTTTGCCCCGATTCGATTGGATGTCTGGGTATGCATAACTACCACAGCTTGTTCAGTTGATTGATTTTCTATAATGGTGGTGAATTGTTTGGTTGATATACAGTCACTAGTATATGCACTAATAATTTTTGTATGATAGCTGGCATTGGTTACAAATGCTTGGTGTTGCTCATGCATGTCGCGTTGTGTGTATGGTATTTTGAAAAATGAAATATTGGGCATGGTAACTATGGTTTCTTGGGGCCGAATGATTATTGGACTGGATAACTATAGAAAGTATATCCACTGCATCCTTGTGCTTGTTGGTTGTATAGACCTGAGTGTGCACAGCATAGTCGATCATGGTGTGACTAAATCAAAGCAATCTTATATTAAATCGATGGCTCAGCCGATATGTTTAGTTATTACCGTGATTGTGTGTTTGTTGTGCTAAGTGGAAATGTTGCACCATGGAGTTTTGCTAGTTGTGCATTGTGTGTGGTATGGATAGCTTGTTTTTCATACTCAGGGATACCCACAGAGTTTTAAGCATGTTATTTATTGCAATCGACCACTGGTTAAAGCAGGCATGGTGTTGATGACAGTCGTGTTGGATAGGTGGCCCAGCTTTTAAGTCACATTGAATTGTTTTTCTTTCACAGTGGTAGAACTACATTGCCTGGGCAAATTACTCCTCCATATCTTGTGTCTAAATGGTGGTTGTTGGTTGTATGATTAATTGCCATTTCACGCATGGCAATTTGGTCTTGATTATTTTGGTTGCTGCATATATATGTTAATGAATATCATTTCATTTTGATGGGCTCTATTGCAGTAATAGTGACTTCATTATTAGTTTTAAAACATGACTTTTGAGTATAGTTGTGGATTGAAGAAATGCATGGAAGTGGTTGATGTTGATGGTTACAGATTGGAAATGGGTATTGTTCGTTAATTGGTATAAAATGCAAAGTGTGTGAATGAAGGGAACAAAACATCTTACAATTTATGTGGAATACTTATTGTTTTGTGATGGCATTGTGTTGGATATTTGATTATTGGACAGTGAACTAGTTAAGTACACAGTAATAGTTATTTGGTCATGATGATTGTTGGTTGGTGCATCTATTCTTACTGAAGGATGTTTTATGGATTGCTTGATAAATTTCATGAAGAGTAATCATTATCCTCCCCTCCCATTATCTCACTTTCCACTAATTACAAACCCTTCACATATCCCATATTCATTTTTTCACTCCCTATTCTAATATTGATTACAGCCAAGAGAATTTATGTTTTAAAGTGGATGAAAGTGGTAGTGTTTTGGGTGGATTGCAGTGAGGTTTTATTGGTTTGATTTACAGTTGATTGTTGTTGTCATTGAGCAGTGACCATTTCTTCTCCCCTTTCATTATATCATGTTTTCACTCAATACAAACCCCTCACATATCCCAAGACCCTGTCTCACCCCCCTGCTCGTTGATTAACAGTAAAACAATTTGTATGGATTGGATTGCATGAGTCTGATACATTCTGAGCCAAATCTATTTCATATTTTTAAGAGTTGTCATGTATGTTTATTTAAAAGACTATTTGCTAATTGATCACACATGCAGGATGAGTTTTTTCAGTTGAGTTAGCCATGGCCGAGGAAACAGAGGTAGAGGTAATTGGAACCGAAGTCCAAGAAGGCCCGGGTTCTCTATACATTTTGACGTTGATTCAGAAGAGCTTGGCCAATTGTTTCATGCTAGATTCTTTAATTGGATTGGGTAGGGAATAGTCCAACCTAGGCCTGAAAGGCCTCCCTTCCAAGCCCCACAAGCCCTCGATATCCATGTACCTCATCATGTCTCCTTACAACCTGAGGTCCCTGGAAATGATGGATCGAAAGAGATTGTCCACCCGACAGTCTCCCAACATCGTGGTTGGCCCAACTTGTCCTTGCTTGCTCCTCCGCCTTTGAACCCTATTGTCTAAGCTACCCCTAACCACTCACCAGTGTAATCCTCCCATTCTAGCAATATATTGAAGATTGAAGCCCATCATGCACTTGATAAAGGAAAAGCCACAGCTGCCCCTTCCTCACCCTCCAATGACTCTGACAAATCCGTGTCTTCCTGGATGCATTTGAGGGACGATTGTTCCCACGTGATCAACGAGATTAAGCTTAAAGGCTCTGCACAACCTAAGGAAAATTCAGGAAAATCAAGAGGTGACAGTAGCAACCAAGGAAAGGTTACATCATAGACTGGGAAATATGGTTTTTGAGTTTTTATTATATCTATTTTTTTATGACAGTTGACTTCAGGGATCTTTGGACAGCATGGTTATTTTGGACATATGAGCATTATTTTTGAAATAATTTTAAATTTCATGAGTTTAAATTGCCAAAAGTGAATATGTTGATGGGAGGCACAAGGAGGTGTGTTTTGCTTAACTAATGGTTATGTTATGATTGTTATGATTATTATGAACTAAAGGGAGTTACAAGGGGTCCCACCTACTAGTTATTATTTAATTATGACCCTTATTATGATTATTACTTTTCCCCTAACTAAAGTTATTTGAGTCTTTTAATTAACTTAACTAATGAGTTGGTTCAACTACTTCAACCAATTCTAATTTTTTAAAAGCAAAAGGAAAGGGAGGAACATGGGAGGATAGAAGGAAAAGCATGCTAAGGTTTTCTCTTTGAGTTTATGTTGAGATAGTTTAGTTTTTATTCATTCATATATTCATCACATCCTAATTCTCTTTTATGATAGCAGGGTCTTATTTTAGACAGCAATATTCAGGGTTGAATCAAATCATTCAGGCACTTGTTCTTCAGAGGTGTTGATCTATCTTTGATAGTCTATGTAGACTTGTATGTTTGTGAATTAATTTTCATGACTGATAAAGGCTATTGTGCAGAGTCGAGTGGGCAGCAATCTGTGGCAAGCTGATCCAGCTTTTAGATTTCAGTTTTGGTTTTCTATCAGAGGTCCTTTTGTATGTTCCATCGGGGATGTCTAAGTTTGAATTTGGTCCAAGATTTATGTATGAGATTTTGTAAAGAAAATGACTCTTTGGTGAATTGGAATGAAATAAAGGATTGGTTTATGTCTTATCTATCTTGATTATCATCTTGGTGTCTTTACTTATGTTCTTACATTTATTTCAGCAACTATTATATTAAGAAAATTACATAAAAAGTGAATTTACAACAAGCGTTTTGTTGATAAAAGACTAGCCTAAGCACTTGTAGTTAATACTTGTGAGTTAGGATGTTATTTTTGTTGGCTATAAACATAGGGTGATATTCCCGTCTACTTTGTTTTAGCCAAGTAAAGTCTGAAAATGCTTGAGTAAGATCAATTCATATATTTTCCTCAATAGTCCGCAGGGGTCGAACCCTAGACCTCCGATGGGAAAAGTCTTGGCAAAGGCTGGGCTACCAGCCCACCTACATTGGTTCTTATTAACAATGGTATTAAACATGTATTTAAACTTGCATTAAACCTTGTTTCGGGCGGAAAAGGGTCGGGGCTTAGCCCGAGCCCTGGTCATGAACCCATGCTCCTTTACCATATGACCTCTGATGCGGAGATTCCAACAGATAGTGCGAAGGGCGTGGATTTGTAGGTCGACGCTAGGCCACATGGGGCCATGGGACCAACACCTCCGCCCATTAAGGCGCTAATCACACTAACAGTGCGACAGTTTGCCCAAATTTCATAATGGTGCACGTGGTGCTAGGTTTTGGTATGGAAAATGCCTGGAGTTAGGTTCAGTAGGTCAGAGGTGCATTTTGGCAAGCAGGTACAACAAGCTATTGGGAAAAAACTTCTAGGAAGTGTATTTTCTCCATTTTTTGGCTAAACCAGGTGCAGGGAGAGCCCAGCTAGGGGTTTTTGGACATTCTGGAGCCATTGGAGCCATCTATTTTGCATTTTGATCATTGTAAAGCACTGATTTTGACACTTTGAGAATATAATTAAAATTATCCATGGGAAGCTGGACTAGGATATGTAGCCCAAGAGAGGGGTGAAATCCTTTATCATTTTGTTGTGTTATGTTCTTTTTTTTTATGGTTGTTTATGTTTGTTTATGCTACTCAAATTAAGTAAAAAAACTCATTAAATTTATGTGCTTGCAAACTTGATCAAATTTCCTAAGTCACATAAAAAAATTCACTTGCAAAATTTGTACACACAAACCTTTTCATTTTTAGATCAAGTTGGTATCAGAGCAAAGGTTTTTGAAGGTTTGATTCTTTGCAAGTGTTTTGTTTTCTGATGCTTACAAGGTTGAAGTTCAAAAGAGGAGAAAGACATCTTGTAGAGACAAGTTCTCAACTTTCAAGAAGGAGAACAATACATTCGCCTCAAGCTTCAAGGAGGCATTCACCAAGTATGGATCATGAGGAGAGTCATGAAATTCCTACTTCAAAAGAGGAAACTTTCAGAAAATATTTTTATGATATGACATAGATGGTGAAATTTTTATATGAGGAGAGGAATGCAAGGTTGCAAGGTGAAATCTCAAATCCTCCATAAGGTAATGAGGACAATGGTGATAAAAATCCAAAAGGAAATGAAGGGAATGGTGATACTCCACATCCTTCACCTCTATCTTCCACTTATTCTACCATTTCACAACCGCCTCCAAATTCTCCAAAAGAACATGGTAAAATTACTCCACGAACTCCTTTGCTTAATCTCGATATTAAGTTTGAATTGCCTATGTACAATGGAGAGGTAAATGTTGAGAAATTGGATAATTGGATTCATCAAATTGAAGTGTATTGTAGGATACAAAGAATCCAAGATGATGAAACTAAGATTCACCTTGCTTCTCTTAGATTGGAAAGTGCAACACTCATTTGGTGGGAAGAAAAAACTCAAGAGGACATGAAGAAGCATGGTAAAGTTGTGTCCTCTTGGAATGATTTTATTGTTGCAATTAAAAGGAAATTTTATCCATTAGCATACATGCAGAAATCTATCATGGATTGGAAAAACTTTAGACAAGCTAAAGGATAAAATGTGCAAAGCTACACTCAAGAATTTAGAAAAAGAGCTTTGATTTTGGGTATAGATTTATCTTCTCAAGAAAATTTACTCAAATACATTGGAGGATTGCATAGCTACTTGAGACACGCAATTCTCATGTTTAACCCTACAAATATAGATGAAGTTTGTGTACATGAAACTCATTTGGAAGAAAGAGGGAAGAATACTCCTCAAGAGGGAAGCAAGAAGCCATTCTACAATGGAGACAATGGAAAGAGGAAATTCAAAGTAAATGGAAAGAAGAATGCCTCGGTCAAGAAAGAGGGAGAAAAAATCACATGTAAACATTGTTCAAAAGATAGCCATGATGAAGATCATTGTTTGAAAATTCATCCTGAAATGAGACCCAAAAAGTTCAACAACAAAGGGAAACCAAAGACTGTTGCAACTACACAACATGATTTAGGATCTGATTCGAGAGATGAAACAAAAATCGCAGTCATGGGTTTTCAAGGTAAGGACTCTATTGCCAGTACTATTTCTTCAAGTAGTAGCCTCAATGAAACTCAACATGAAAAAGAAAGAATGGAGATTTTCCACATAAGGGTAATTTCAAAGCATACCAAGATAGATACTCTATTTGATATTGGATCTCAAGAAAACCTCATATCTGAAGACATAGTCAAGAAATTGCATTTGGAAACTACCCCTCATCCTAAACCATATCCTCTAGGTTGTATATGTGATAATGCCAAATTGCATGTGACAAGAATATGTAAACTTAGATTTTCCATCACTGCAAACTTTATAGATGAGGTAGATCTTGATGTTATTCCATTGGATATTTGTGGTATTGTGTTGGGAAGCCCATATTTATATGATAGGAGAGCCATATTTCATCGTCATGAGAACAAATATCATTTGTTTAAAAATGGAGTTGAGTACATTGTTAGAGAACATACAAAGAAGTTAAATTTGTCACTTGTAAATGTTGGCCAAATGAAGAGATTAGTCAATGCTAGTAATAAATTTGTACTCTTGATGATCAAACCCAAAGACAATGTTGAAAAAGAAGCTTTCCAAGGTTGTGATGCAAAGTCAAAATATTATTTATATGAGGTTGTTAACCAATATGATGAGATGTTTCGGGAACCAAAAAGATTGCCTCCTAAAAGAGGTATCCAACATGAGATTCAATTGCAGCAATATTGTCTTCTTCCAAACATTGGTATGTATAGGATGTTAGTCATGGAGAATGATGAAATTAAAAAACAAATCCAAGAGTTGCTTGACAAAGGGATTATCATGCCAAGCACATCGCCATGCAGGTCACCAATTGTTTTAGTACCAAAGAAAGATGGTGCATGGCGCATGTGTGTAGATTTCACAGCCTTGAACAAGATTACAGTAAAGAATCATTACCCTCTCCCTAGAATTGATGATTTTCTTGATCAATTGAAAGATGCTAAGTATTTCAATAAGTTGGACTTGAGAAGTGGATATCATCAGATTAGGATTGTTGAAGGAGACACATGGAAGACAACTTTCAAAACAAAGCAAGGTTTGTTTGAATGGATGGTTATTCCATTTGGTCTTTGCAATGTTCCTGCTACACTCATGAGAGTTATGAATGATGTTTTAAGGCCTTTTCTTGATGATTGTGTGATTGTCTACTTGGATGACATATTGATATTTATCAAAAGTTGTGAAGAGAATGTTATGCATGTGAAGCAAGTTTTAGATGTCTTGAATAAAGAAATGTTTTTTTAAAGATGTCTAAAATTGAGTTTGGAAAGACCTCACTTGTTTACTTGGGACATATTGTTGGAGGAGGAGAATTGAGAATAGATCCTTCAAAGGTAAAAGTCATTTTGGATTGGCCCAAGCCCAACAATGTAATAGAAGTAAGAAGCGTTTTGGGAGCATCCCAACATTGGAGAAATTTTATCACTAACTTCTCTTCAATTGCAGCTCCATTACATGCAGTGACAAGCATCAAACAAGTTTTCCAATGGGGAGGAAAGAAACAAAAATATTTTGATGCATTGAAGGAGAAGATTAGTGCAGCTCCAGTTCTTTCACTTCCTAATTTGAGATAGGCATTTGAAATACAAACAGATGCAAATAATTACGCCATGGGAGCAGTCTCATTGCAACATGGTAAGCCCATTTGTTTTCATTCTGAAACTTTTAATGGTGTTGTGATTAATTATCCTACATATGACAAGGAGTTGTATGCATTGGTACAAAGTGTGAAAAAATGGAAACATTTGTTGGTAAAAGAAACCATTATTCACACAGATCATCAACCATTGCAATACTTTCAATCACAAACAAAGATACAACAAGCAAGGCACTTTAGATGGATGGGTTTTCTACAACAATTCCACTTGGTTATCAGGTATAAGAAAGGAATTTTTAACAAATTTGTTGATATGCTTTCTAGGCGTATTGTTAGTGCTTGAGTTATTATTAAGCATAATTATACCATGCATGAGAGCTATGTTGAACAATATGCTTTAGATGTTGATTTTAAAGAGGTTTATGCAACTTTGTGTCATTCTAACAAAGTTGAGGAATTGGATTACCATGTACATGATAAGCTTGTGTATCATCTTGGCAAGCTATGTATTCCACAGTTGGAAAAGAGCCAAGCCAAGTACAAGACAAGACATGAAAAGCATCATGTTGATCACAATTTCCAATTTGGGGATGAAGTTTGGATTTACATTAGCAAAGAGAGGCTTAAAGGAGAAGGTAAAAAGCCTAAACTAATTAGATATGGACCTTTCAAGATTCTTGAAAAGATTGGTAACAATGCCTTTCGTTTGGATTTGCCTCCTTATATGCAAATGTATGCAGTTGTTAATGTTGATAATTTGAGATTATATGAGCCTCCTTTGATTGATGATCAAGGAGAGCATGTTCAGATTCCTTCCATAGATGACTTTTCACCAAAATATGTTTCAGAATTGCATGAGGATACAATCCTTGACAGAAAGATAAGAACTTCAAAGTGAGGGAATATGGAGTACCTTTGTGTTCGTATTAAAGGCACAAATCCAAGCAAATCTAGTTGGATTGAGGTTGGAAAGGTGAGGGAACTGTATCCTCATCTTCAGATTGACTGAAATTAGTCTTTTGGAGGTCCAAAAGCTTCCCAATGAGGAGGAGTAATCCAGGGGATCAAAAAATGCTCAAAAATCAATGTGCTCGAAATTGATTTAAAATGGATTCATTGCGTA
>SNQJ01S0005193.1:69125-102796 GCA_010110895.2 Picea sitchensis
ATATAAAGAAGTGTAGGCAATGTAATGAAACATAGTGAAGAATATTGTGATTGTACAAGCAAGGATTGTTTGAGGAGTTTTATCCTTCCATAAGGATTAATATATGGTGTTACCCTACCTCAAGGGTTTTCTCTATTTCTTGTATTCATGTTATAGTGAATGGTTTATGGTTTATTCTTGGTATTATTGAATTATATTTGCAGATCAGTATTGGGTATTTAACAAATAATGACACTACGGGGTCTAGACTTATAGACAACATGACGTTTCCACATATATCATTGGCCCGAAAAAACATCACATACATCAAGAGGGGAAACATTACACACTACCTCATCCTTGAAGGGATGGATGCCATAGGACAGACGGCATTGTTGGCTGACACGGAGATCTCATCCCTGGTGAAGCCACTCGATGTTGTATGGTTGCGGGTGTTGTTTTTTCGACAACCCCAATTGTTTTAATACCTTAGCTGAGATGAGGTTCTTTTGGATGTTGTTATCAATAATGAAATGCAACAGGTTACCCTTCACCCACATCTGTGAATGGAAGAGGTGCTCCCCTTCTTCAGGATCTACTGGTTCTTTTGGTTGAATTGTTGTGTTCGCGATAGTAGCAGTGGGGTCTGCGTCGATGATCTATCTATTTTCAATATATTCTGGATCAGATTCCAAATCAGGGTTTGGCTCCATGTCTTTGACCTCGACCACCAATGACTATTTCGAGTGAAATTTATCGGTGTTGTGCTAGGGGATTTTGTGGAAGTCACACCACTTCCCAGTGTCATTCTTCGTATTTACTTTACCATTATTTTCCTATGTCTTGGGATGGTTGTATAGAGGCTATTGGTTAGGGCTATTTTTACCATGCTTTGGTTGTTATAGATTTCCAGACCCGAATTCCCATTTGTTCTGGTGCCTAAATTTCTACTCGATTTTGACAACATATTGATAGGAGGATCCCAATGATGAGATGTTTAGGAAATCCATTTCGATTTGGATGTACCTATGCGGAGCCCCACGGTATTTTAGAATCAAATGTCACTAGGAGCCTTTGATACCCATCTTGGTGCACAAGGTATGGAAAGTATTTGTGAACTCCAGCACTGTTTGGATCTTCTCTTGCTACAATGTTGTCCATCTCATGTATTGGTATTCATAGTTATCAATAGGATAGTATTGTTTTTTCACCGCATCCATAAAAAAATCCTAAGTGGGATCGACCCCATATATTTGATATTTCTCTATGGAACTTTGCTCCTAGTAAGTTTCCCACCAATGTTTGACATGGGGGAGATCCTTGACAAGTGTGAAGGTGATCTTTTCCCTATCGAAAAAAATTTGAACAGAGAAATAACCTTCTAATAGATTTAACCATTTTTCTAGGGCATTCACATCTATCTAACCTTCAAATATGGGAATATCAAAATTAACTTGTACCTTGAAGGGAGAGGTTCCTCCAAAATGGTCACTTGTTGAAGATGTGCATGTTTCTATCGACAGGCGTTGAAGGATGTGTGCAAAAAAAAATTGTTCCACCACCGAGGGTTTATTGGGCGTGCGAGAGTGATTGTCCTCAAGAGAGACAAGATCGAGACCCAACTGACTATACTTGAAACTCGTTGGGGACATGTGCTTAAAATCGATTAAGAGCAGCCTACTCTGATACCACTGATCCGGATTATTTTCGTGACCAAATGAAAGAAGATAGATTACAATGAAATACTATGAAAATTGCCAGAAACAGAGAAATGCAACAATACTTGATTTATATTAATGAAATAATTGTAAAGAGATTGTAAAAATATAGAATGCAAGACTCGCCAAAATGGTGGCAACTTTATCTCTGAGAAGAGATGTGATGGCTACGCTCATTCGCCAGAAGATCATTACAATGAGGCTTTGAAGGCATTTTTATGATAAACATGAATGCCAAAACCCTGGACATAAAAAACCCTAACCCTAAGAGATGAAATGCCAAAAGTCATGTGGGACCCATTTGGGTAAGTTAGTACATTAACTTATCAGTGTAACACCCATGTTTCCCCCAACTTGTAATTAATCATAAAATAGTATTACCATGCTAAGGCATGTGGATGATGTAAATGTATTATTTTTAAATTGCCCATAATTGATTGTTGGGGGTTGAAGCCTTGAAGTATGAGCCATGATATCTCTAGAGAAAAGAATCATTTAATGAAGAAAAGGACTGGTGGTTGAATAATCAACAACCCCCATGAATAAAAACATGGGTTCTCATCCCGAAGTACCACAGAGACCTACATACCCGAGCTTCCTTCTGACAGAAGGAACATGATAGGTCGAGAACCTTCCTAAAGAAGGAAGGAAATATACACAGAGAGAGGAAGAGAGGAGACACATAGGAGAGTGCAAGCTTGGAAGGATATGCGTGAACCAAAAGGAAGTGCAGAGAACATGACCTGAAGGACCTGAACGTGAGCTTGATGTTGAGGAAGCATCTGATAAAACCTTGCAGGGATACTGTGACAGAGAGAAGGTCTATGAGAGATGGCATAGTTCCCTAGTGATATCATGTCTTGGAAAAGGGGTGGCCAAAACGAGAAGGATGAATGCCTCTGAGCCTATGGTTGGGTGGAAAGGCACACACCTATAGTCAGTTAGTTGGCTGCAACTTGTAATAGATAAGTATTCTTATACCTTGTGTAATTGAGTTGTAACTCTGTAATAAAATTGGATATATTGTGAATGTTTTCATGGATGTGCATGTTTGCTTAATGGTTATAATGTATCCCTTTTATTTATGCTTGATTTTGTAATTAAGAAAGTAAGAAATTATAGGGTTTGGACATGACTTGTCCTCGTAAATGCTTGAGCCCTGTGGTGGTTGAAGCTAGAGCAATGAATTGTGAGTTTGTCGACCTTGGGCACAGTTTCATGTGTGCATGTCGACATTCCTAGTCGTTCTGAGTCCCTTGGAGGAAGTAGTTTGTTAAAGCTCGGGAGGGATAGTGCACGTATGCATAGGCTCTCTGTGAGGCAGGAAGAGACTGAGAACTTCTTAAGTTCTAGAGTTGATGAATGAGCGCAAGGGGTGCACGAAAGAATTATTCAAAGTGTTAAGTTCAAGAGAAAGAGTGAAAATCTCTTAAGCCTTTCAGAGCTAACAAAGCTCAGGAAGAATAGTGAGATTGAAGTATCGAAAGGGAAGGTTCCTTTGTTTGGAAGATGAACGAATGAGATCTTTTCAAGAAGAGCCAAGGTCTATTGTGACCGTTGGATACAGGAAAGAGCATGGGAGTTAACCCCTTGAGTCCTTCGGACTTCGCGAGTTCGGGGAATTGAGAAAGTTCGTCGTAAGGGAGGTAAAATCCTTGAAGTCCCGAAGTTAATCTGGGCCTTAGATCTAAGGATGCCCAGGAGCCATCCTGACCATCAAATCTATGAGTTAGTCAGTCTGGCGTTGACCACTTCAAGATATTAGAGGCTTAGTAATTCCAAAACCCGTGAAGAATGAAGTAGCAAAGTAATGTGGACCGTTGATATATGGATCCTTTGGGACCCCTCTCGATCATTTGATCGAGGGAAGGTGGGTATCATATCGAGAGCATGTGGGAATGCACATGTTGAGTGATGGTGTTTCCAATTGTGGTGCAATAGTGGGACCCTGAGAGGAGGTTGTGAACCATCGATCTGGGGTCTACATGGATAGATCAAGAGCATCAGATATAGGCCGTGGTCAGCCTAGTGCTGACCAACTCCGGGAGATTTCATTCATGGAGTGAGTTGACCTCCCGAAGTCCCAAAGGTCAGAGTATATCTCGACCGTCGATTATAAAGGATGCATGGTGATAGATCCGTTAGTCCAGAGCTTGGACACTCCGAAATTTATAGGTGGGGAGAAGGGAAAATCATCGAAGTCCCGAAGTGTCAAAGTCCATCCTAGCCATTGGCGCCAGGAGACACGTGGCACTAGATCCTTTACTTCGGAGGTTTAGTACTCCGAAGGAAAATGGATTGTGTGAAGCGAGAACTTTCAAAGGCCCAGAGGGCGGATTTCACCTGCATCATCGATCTCAAAGGACAGGAGTCAGAATATCTTCCACTTCAGAGAAAACTCACTTCGTAGGAAATCTTGTGGCAAGAGGTGATAACTCCCAAAGGCCGAAGTGTCGGAGTTCATCCTGACAGTTGATGGTGGGGGACGCATGTCTGGAGATCTAACAGTTCCGAAGGATTTCACTTTGGAGGTTTTCATTGGTGAGTACTTTGGAACTCCTGAAGAATAAAGTCCTGAAGTGATTTGTAGTTGTCGATTCGTTGGAGACACGCGTCGATAGATCGTTAACTTCAGGTGAAATCATTTCGGGAGAAAGCGAGTGTGGAGAGGTAGACAATCCCGAACGTCAAAGTCCCGAATTAAACCAGGACCGTTCATCTAGAAGGACGTGTGGCACACGATCCTTGACTCCAGAAGAAAATGCTCTGGGAGAAAAAAGGCGCAGAAATGTTCGAAGCTCCGAAGTGTCGAAGTCCCGAAAAGAACCTGAGTCATTAATTTAAAACAGATGCATGGCACTTGATCTATAACTTTGGGTATGGATTACTTTGGGAGAAAAGGTTGTGTGAATGTTTGAAACTCCCGAACGTCTAAGTCTCGAAGTGAATCAGGGCCATCGAAATCCCTGAGGACACACAGCATCGGATCATGAACTTCGGAGGTTGCCACTCTGGAATATTCACATGGTGGTCGTCTTGGTGCCTGTTTTCTTGGTGTTTGTTCATAGCCCATGGTCATATGCAAGTATAGAGGGATGTAACACCCGAAGAACTTGGGAGAGGGTATCTTCCAGTTCTAATCTCAGTTCGGAGCATGGAGACTGTGGCTGGAAAGCTCTGGAAGAGCACAATGGAATAGAGACCCTGAATGAGGGTATTGTTTTTCTTAAGAAGAATGAAATTTTGAGTCCCCCACCATGGGTGTGTTACAAATTAGTATTAGAGCATGGAAACAACACTTGGCGTTCTTGGGATCATGCACGAGTCACATAAAGAGGTATTGTTATCTGTATTTACTCCATGCAGAGAAGGACTACAGATTGAACCTGTGATTTGGGAATTCTTGTTGAATTTCAGTAGAAACATTTCTTTATCCCTTTGTCAAAGTGATAACTACTCATACTGGAGTAGGGAGATGATAATAAACATTAATAATAAGACTTGAATGTGGATAGTTGAAGGTGGCAGGGTTCTGTCAAGGGAAGCTGCAGCCCGAAGGATGGATGACCTGGTGTTCGTAACATTGCCTCTAAGCATGGACAGTTGGAACCTCGGTCACTAATGATTGTTGATTATATAATGGTTAATACCTTTTTGGGCTTAAAGGAATCTGATAGGATTAGGTAGGATCCTTGGTAGTTATAATTACTTCTTTATATTAAAATCGGAGTATATAACTCCTCATGACCAGAGGAAAGGTGAGATGGGCAAAGTCCTATGGAAGTTGAGGCAAGAAGATTTTCTTGCCAGTTGTTATAGTATAAAAGGGAAAGGACCCTGGTTGGTTATTTCCACAAAGAGAAGGAAACATCAATATGAGTTATGACTGTGAGATTAGTCATGTAAGCGACTGTAATATCTAACTAAAGAACACTAATGATAAAACTAAGCTAGCATGATGAATACTTAGTTGTGTGTGTATGCTTGAGTGCATGGACTTAATGCATTATGAAGATTCTTGATATGAAGTCTGGTATTAATACCAGTTAGGTACGAATGATATTAAATGTGAAATTGATGCACATGTATGATGTAAGAGTATAAGTATACTAAAGGCACAATATGGTTGCCCTGATGAGTGAAATGTGAGGCAAGCATAGCACTTGCCAAGATTGAATGAATACCATGGATGCATGGTTGGATCCATTCTGAAGAGTCATGAAAGTTCTGTTTTGAATGATACCTTAAGGGGAATGTGCTCCATTTCCCTAGGAAAATCCAGTACAAATAGATGAAAGAGTAAATGAGCAAGGATGTTATGTTGTCATGATAAGAGGAAAATGATTATGCCTTTGAGGATCACATGAGAATGATTGTGAACAATCATGAGTTGACTAATTTTAAAGTAGAGATGTATGTAGGTTGTGAAATATACCTATGGCAGCTACACACAGGCTTATGATTATGAATATGGCTAAGTACATCATGGATGTAAGTTAACAAAAACTAGAATATGTGTGGATACATAATATGGATGCATGTCAGAAATGCATGTCTATGTTCCTTAAATAATGCTTAGTAACAAGCCTAAGATAATTCAAGGTTGAGGCCATCACAGATAGTGATGGATATGCAATGAGGAAGTTGCATGTTGAAGGAATTCCCTATGAAGAAACTGTGTAAGGACTCTGTCAGAAGAACAGAGTCACAACCCTAATGATTGTTGAAGGTTGGGAAATGGGTTACAAAGCCTTTCTATATAAGAATCTTGGATTACATTTAAAAAAATATATGTGTGTAGGTGGTAGACTAACAACTGAATATTAACCACTCTAATAAATGAATGATAATGTGCAGGATGCACAGGTTCATGACCCACTATGAAAAAAAATCTTGCTATTAAAGCATGTTGTTGTATCCAAAAAGGTTAGAGTGAGGCCTAACCAAGGCTGCTCAAGGAAAAGAGCAAGGAGATCCCAACTGGAATAAATTGAAAAAGCCAAGAAGAGGAAAAAGGAGGAACACGTGTCCACCCTAATAACTCTGAATTGCTTACAGAGTTGTAGGTCTTAGATGAGAAGCTGTGAGAACAAGTACAGTTGGGAAAAGAGAAGGGATGAATAAGTATGTTTGATCAAATAGGCTTGGTTGAAGCCACATCAAGAAAAGGAAGTAAGCCCTTACAGATAACTCAGCTGGGTTGAAATCCCCAAGCTGTGTGGAAGGAGTGGGAAAAAGAGGAGAGCCCCTAACTCCTTTCTTGCTATGTGTTATGTTTCCTCTGGAATGAGAAAGATGATTTACTAATAAAAGTAAATGTTTGGACACCATAGTGTTGATGATTGTATTACTACAGAAACAGTTGAGAATTGTTTGTATTGCATTCATGAAAACCTTTGAGGATAATGTGATGAAGTGCATAAAGATATGCTAGGACATTTTGAAGATGTTTTATGTATTTGAATGTATGATACATGCATTTTAATTGATATTACAACTAATGATGCATGTTGTGTATAGAAAGGAATTGGAACTGTTGAGGAAGACAGTTACCAATGATGGGTAACCTCAAGTAGAGGATGACCATGGGAAGGTTGCGGTCTAAAGATTGTTGATAGGACTGTAAGAATCCCCCTAAAGCATTATTGATGAGGTAAAAAAAAAAAAAACAGAAAGAGGGTACTAGCAGCCAAGAACAGGTATGAAAAGATTGGGTAAGAATCCTTTCTGAAATATTTTATTATCTAATGTTATGCACAAAATTTTGAAAGGCAGTTGTATGTCGTGGATACCCAGGTAGGGTATGGATCAGGAAGAAAACCCTGTTCGAATCAGGTTAATCGAGAACCTGACAAAGGAGATGAACGTGAGTTGTTCATCGGAAGGAAATTGATCTCATTTGTCATATGGACTTCAAGATCCACTGGAGTTAACAGATCAAACGCCAGTCATTCGATAAGATCGATGACCTGTATTCATTGCGGAGATCTAATAGTCACACAAGTTAATGGCAGATCTTGTGCCCATAATTTAAATTCAATATAGTTTTGTTTTGAGTTTGGGGTCCGATCGTAGATCGGACGGCCCATATTCATTATGAAGCATGAAGGAGGAATTAACGGGTACGCTAGTTCACGGCTCGCAATCAACCTACATCGTTGATCTTGTCAAGGTGGATGATCAACGGCCACGATTAAAAGAGTTGGGCGAGCACTTTTTAGATTATGGAGATTGAACTCTCCGATAAATAGTGAGCACATTGTGGATTCTACAATCATTGTGAATCGTTGATCTGTGAACGATCAGTGGGTGGACCTGCAAGGAACCCATGCATTAATGTCATGTAAAATTGTACCGTGATTGGGTTCTGCAGTTGGATTTGGAAAATAAAGCTCTCAGTCTAAATTCTTGGTCAAATACTTCTATGTCGTAATTGTTATGTTTTGAATTGTGTGGATAGAATCGATCTAGGGATAAGATTGACGACCCATATTCATTGTGGGGAAGGTATATGCACGTGGGTTAATGTCAGAGCCTGTGCCCATAAATTAAACTCAATATAGTTTTGTTTTGATTTTTGGGTCCGATCATAGATCGGACAAACCGTTTTCATTGCAGAGATCGAAAGGAGAATTAAACTGTGAGCTTGTTGAGGTTTCGCAATCCCTTGCAACCGTTAAATCTGGGGGAAGATAGATCTTCACCGTTGAATTGAAGACAAGGGGTTTATCTAGGATCATAGCACCAAGACATGGGAGCTGAAAGGGTAGCGCCTGAAAAGAATAGAGTTAAGGTCACAGCTCTCGATCACATGGAGAGAAAATGGAGTTCATCCGAGCCAGTCAAGGAAGGTAGAGTTTATCACTCTATGTTAGATTGTGGTCGTAGGGACTAGTTCTATGGGAATAAAGGTACTCATAGTTAGCATGTTGCATGGAATTCATTGAGGGAATGCATGTTGCATAAGATGGCAGACAATGGATTTTTCAGTAAGGAAGGAGGACCTTACAATGTTTTACTTACATTATGTAAGCATTGAAGGAAAACAAATTTGGGTGGCCCTGAGTGTTGGCACCCTGGTTATTAAAGAAGGAAGAATGTTTAATGGCATTCATGTGAAACTTTTGAGTTTCATGTGTACTTATTTGGGATCGTGATCGGCCTATAGCAGGAAGCATGGTCTTGTTGTAAGAGTGAATGAAAATGAATAATCCATATGGTGAAGAGGTTGGTTAAATTCCAACACACCATAGCCAAGAACCTGTTATAAAGTGTGACAAACTTGAAATCAATGCGAGGGTGCATTGGGTATGAATATGGCCATGAACATTGGCGCATTGATTAAAGTCATTTAATACTTGGATTACACTTGGAAAAGTTAGTTTGTTGACAGGATTCTTACATACTAATAATATTTCCCTTTTTTCTTTATATACCCTGAATAGATGAAAAATGAATTGGACTGTTAGTATGCATCGTATGAAAATATAGTGTGCATGAAAACTAACAATTGGTTTGGCTGAGGAAAGTTGACTTGCAGGAAGAAAGAGTCTTGGATATGGCAATGTTGTAAGCCCATAAGGAATACTAATTGTCTGCTGAGCTAAAATGCTATGGGGAGGAAAGTCCCATGCTTGAGAATCTGGTTCTGTGCGGAATAGATCTGAAAATAAATGAAGAAATTGGAAAATTTGTGGGTGACAGATTTGCAATAAAATTCTGAAATTTAAAATGGTGATGATGTCTCATGAATTTTGTATGCCTGTGATATAGGTGAGAAGGAAAGATATGTCCAAATAGAACGGATGAAGGCTATCCAACAGAAAAATCATGAAGGAGGCCACTGCTGAGCCATGAGAACCTTGTGGTAATCCATGATCGCCTGGAATATGTTGTGTTGAGGTAACACAAGCCGAAGGGACGCCTCAGCAGAGAAAGTCTGAGGGATGCCTCAACAAAGTCTCTGAAATTCTTCATGTGTGAGAAATCCTTGGCAAGGCAAGATGGATTACTCGAGGAACTGTATAGCAGAGAAGGGGATTCCTGAGACTGGGCCTGGAGGGTGAGTGACTGCAAGGAAGAGGAGACTTTGATAGTTCTTGTAAACTATTGATTAGGATCATGCACACAATGGGTATGTCTGGGAAAAACAGTTGGCCTGGGTAGCAGGACAGCCATGTGGATGCAAATCCACGAACTCCGTAGATAAGTATTGTGCTAGATTATGAAATTTTCCTCTTGAATTTTGAACAACAGTAACATGTTTTCGCATAAAGTTGTGATTAATGTGATTGTTGTCCAAGAATTTATTGAATATAGGTGACGAAGGCCAAGATTCTGGAAACGACCTGACCATGACAAAGGATCGAGATTTCTGAAGTAGCTGGATGAGGAATTCATAACAAATGTTTTTGAGAAATAACATTGAGGATGGTGTTCCTTTTTAAGGGGGAGGGGATTGTAGCACTGATGTTTCCCCAAGCTTGTAATTAATCATAAAATAGGATTACCATGCTAAAGCATGTGGATGATGTAAATGTATTATTATTAAATTTCCCATAACTGATTGTTGGGGGGTGAAGCCTTGAAGTACGAGCCATGATATCTCTATAGGAAAGAATTAGTTAATGAAGGAAAGGACTTGTGGTTGAATAATCAACCACCCCCATGAATGGAAACATGGGTTTTCATCTCGAAGTACCACAGAGACCTGCAGACCCGAGATTCCTTCTGACAGAAGGAATAGGATAGGTTGGGAACCTTCCTAAAGAAAGAAGGAAATATACACACAGAGAGGGAGAGAGGAGACACAGAAGAGAGAACAAGCTCAGAAGTAGATGCGCAAACCAAAAGGAAGTGCAGAGAACATGACCTGAAGGACCCAAATGTGAGCTTGATGCTAAGGAAGCATCTGATAAACCTTGCAGGGATACTGTGACAGAAAGAAGGTCTTTGAGAGATGGCATAGTTCCCTAGTGATATCATGGCTTGGCACAGGGGTGGCCTGATTTATAAGGATGAATGCCTATGAGCCTATGTTTGGGTAGAAAGGAACACACCCACAGTCAGTTAGTTGGTTGCAACTTGTAATAGATAAGTATTCTCATACCCTGTGTAATTGAGTTGTAACTATGTAATAAAATAGGATATACTGTTAATTTTTTCAAGGATGTGCATGTATGCTTAATGGTTATACTGTATCCCTTTTATTTCTGCTTGATTGTGTAATTAGGCAAGTAATAAGTTATATGGTTCGGACATGACCTTTACTCATAAATGCTTGATACCTGTGGTGGCTTAAGCTAGAGCAATGAACTGTGAGTTTGTCGACCTTGGGCACAGTTTCACGTGTGCATGTCGACACTCCTAGTCATTCTGAGTCCCTTGGAGGAAGGAGTCTGTTAAAGATCAGGAGGGATAGTGCTCATATGCACAGGCTCTCTGCGAGGCAAGCAGAGACCGAGAACCTCTTAAGTTATAGAGTTGATGAATGAGCTTAAGGGGTGCGTGGAACAATTATTCTAAGTGTTAAGTTCAAGAGAAAGAGCGCAAAGCTCTTAATCCTTTCAGAGCTAACAAATCTCAGGAAGAATAGTGAGATTGAAGTATCGAAAGGGAAGGTTCCTTTTTCTGGAAGAAGAATGAACGGGATCTTTTTGGGAAGATTCAAGGTCTGTTGTGATCATTGGATACGGGAAAGAGCATGGGAGTTAACCCCTTGAGTCCTTCGGACTTCGAGAGTTCGTTGAATTGAGTGATTTCAGTGTAAGGGAGGTAAAATCCCTGAAGTCCCGAAGTTAATATGGGCCTTATATATGAGGATGCCAAGGAGCCATCCCGACCATCAGATTTATGAGGTAGTGAGTCCGGCATTGACCGCTTCGGGATATTAGAGGCTTAGTAACGCCAAAACCCCAAAAGAACAAAGTAGCAAAGTAATGTGGACCATGGATCTATGGATCCTTCGGAACCCCTCTCGACCATTCGATCGAGGGAAGGTGGATATCATATCGAGAGCACATGGGAATGCATGTGTCGAGTGATGGTGTTGCCAAGTGTGGCACAACAGTGGGACCCTGAGAGGAGGTTGTGAACCATTGATCTGGTATCTACATAGATATATCAAGACCGTCAGATCTAGGTTGTGGTCAGCCCGGCGCTGACCAACTCCAGGAGATTTCAGTTGAGGGGTGAGTCAACCTACCGAAGTCCCAAAAGATAGATTATATCTCGATCGTCCATTATAAAGGATGCGTGGTGACATATCCTTTAGTCTAGAGCTTGGACACTTTGGAAGTTTATAGGTGGGGAGCAGGGGAAATCGTCAAAGTGTCTAATTCCATCATGTCATTGGTGCCAGGAGACACGTGGCACCTAATCCTTCGCTTGGGAGGTTTAATACTCCGAAGGAAAATGGATTGTGTGAAGCGAGAACTCCCGAAGGCCCGAAGGCTAGAGTTCATCTGAGTCGTCGATCTCAGAGGATAGGCATCATAATATCTGCCACTTCGGAGAAAATTGACTTCGTAGGAAATATTGTGGCAAGAGGCGAGAACTCCCGAAGGCCAAAGTGTCGGAGTTCATCCTGACCGTTGATGGTGGGGGACGTGTTTCCAGAGATATGACACTCCGAAAGGATTTCACTCCATAGGTTTGCGGTTTTGAGTACTTTTGAACTCCCAAAGCGTGAAGTCCCGAAGTGATTTGTAGTCGTTGATTCATGGGAGACACGCGTCGATAGATCGTTAACTTCAGGTGAAAGCATTTCGAGAGAAAGTGAGTGTGGAGAGGTAGAAACTCCTAAATGTCAAAGTCTCGAAGTAAACCAGGATCGTTGATCTGGAAGGACACATGGTGCACGATCCTTGACTCCGGAAGAAAATGCTCTGAGAGAAAAAGGGCATAGAAACGTCTGAAGCTCCCAAGTGTCGAAGTCCCTAAAAGAACCTGAGTTGTTAATTTAAAACAGAAGTGTGGCACTTGATATAGAACTCCTTGTATGGAGTACTTCAGGAGAAAAGGTTGTGTGAACATTTGAAACTCCCGAACATCGAAGTCCCAAAGTGAATCAAGGTCGTCGAAATCCTTCAGGACACGCGGCATTGGATCGTGAACTTCGGAGGTTTCCACTCCAGAGGATTTGCATGGTGGTCGTCTTGGCACCTGTTGTCATTGTGTATGGTCATATCCCGCCGTCATATGCAAGTATAGAGGGATGGAACACTTGAAGAACTCGGGAGAGGGTATCTTCTAGTTCTGAGCTCAGTTCAAAGCATGGAGACCGTGGCTGGAAATCTCTGGAAGAGCATAATGGAATAGAGACCTCGAATGAGGGTATTGTTTTTCTTAAGAAGAATGAAATTTTGAGTCCCCCACCCTGGGTGTGTTACACTTGGGGTTGTAACCTTTGCATATGATCTCCATTTTAGGCACTTTATAGCCCGTTGGAAAGGTCTTTTCAAGAACTATGCATTATGCCGTCAAAATTTGACTGTGTCTACAGTTTTGACTATGGCACGCCAAAAAAACACTGTTTAGGGCCCCAAAACAGCCTTGGAAGTACAACAAGATGTGTTGAGATGAAAACATACAAAATAATCCATTTGGATTAGGTGGGAGGCCACCAATATCCACCTGGAAGATGTGTATGGCTTCAAACAGCCCCGAAAGTGTAGAATCCACAATTACACAGAAGTACAGAATAATTTGTTGAACTAAAAATTGATAAGAGGAGCCAGTTGGAATAGATGGGTGGCCACCAATATCCACCTGGATAAATCCTCCCCCCTTAGGAAGCAATGGTCTCCATTGCATTGAGTGCCCAGGGAAGAGGGAAAATCATTTTACGAATCTGAATCTTGGTGAGTTGCATGCCTTGTTGGAGAAGTTGTGTTGCTTGGTCTGTGGAAGACTGTCACAAACCTATTGTTGGTGGGGTTGAATCTGTTCCACCAACCTGTTGTCTCTGGGTTTGACGAGGCATTATGTAGGCACCATTGTAGGTGAAGAAGCAGTATCTTCTTTCTCTTCGACAATCTATTTTTGTTGGATAGAAGGTGTTGAGGCTACAATGGTTATAGTGGTTTTGTGTGCTTCCTTTGAATAGACTGTGAAGAGGATGAATTTTGCAGTATGAGATATTACCTTGCGGCACTGTTTTGGTGGAGAAGTATTCAGAACTACCTATGGTATCCTATAGAGATGACCTCCCATATTAATAATGACACTACGGGTCCTAGCCTTATAAAAAGCATGGTGTTTCCACATATATGGTTGGCCCAAAACAACATCACAGACATCAAGAGGGGAAACATCACACACTACCTCATCCTTGAGGGGTCTGATGCCATAGTACAGGCAACATTGTTGGCTGACATGGAGATCACGTCCCTGGTGAAGCCACCCGATGTTATATGGTTGTGGGTGTGGTGTTGTCGACAACCCCAATTGTTTGATGACCTTAGCTGAGATGAGGTTCTTTCAGCTGTCGTTATCAACAATGAAATGCAATGGGGTACCCTTCACCCACATCTGTGAATGGAAGAGGCACTCTCCTTCTTCAGGATCTACTAGTTCTTTTGGTTGAATTGTTGTGGTCATGATAATAGAATCAGGGTCTGCGTCGATGATCTTTCTATTTTCAATATTTTCTGGATCAAATTCTGAATCAGGGTTTGACTCCATGTCTTTGACCTCGGCCACCAATGACTGTTTCGAGCGACATTCATTGGTGTTGTGCCAGGGGATTTTGTGGAAGTCACACCACTTCCCAATTCCATTCTTCATCTTTCCTTTACCCTTCTTGTCCTCTTTCTTGGGATAGTTGTCTAGAGGTTGTTGGTTTGGACCATTTTTACCATGCTTTGGTTGTTTCATATTTGCAAACCCGAATTCCCATTTGTTCTAGTGCCTAAATTTCTTCTCGATTTTGACAGCATATCGATAAGCAACTCCCAATGATGAAATGTTTAGGAAATCCATTTCGGTTTGGATTTACCTATGCAGAGCCCCACGATATTTCAGAACCAGATACCATTCAGAGCCTTTGATACCCATCTTGGTGCGCAAGGTATGGAAAGTATTTGTGAACTCCAGCATTGTTTGACTCTTCTCTTGCCGCAGTGTTGTCCATCTCATGTACTAGTATTCATAGTTATCAACATGATAGTATTGTTCTTTGACCGCATCCATTAAAAAATATCAAGTGGTCTCGACCCCATATATTCGATATTCCTCTATGGAACTTTTCTCCCAGTAAGTTTCCCACCAATGTTTGACATGGGGGAGAGCCTTGAGGAGTGTGAAGGTGATATTTTCCCTGTCATGAAAAATTTTGAACAGAGAAATAACCTTCTAATAGATTTAACCATTTTTCTAGGGCATCTGCATCTATCTGACCTTCAAATATGGGTATATCAAAATTAATTTTTCTTCGGCGTGCGAGAGTGATTTTCCTCAAGAGAGACAAGCTTGAGACCCAACTGGCTATACACGGACCTCGTCGGGGACATGCACTAAAAACAATCAAAAGCAGCATACTCTAATACCACTGATCTGAATTATTTTTGGAACAAAATGAAAGCAAAGATATTACAATGAAATACTCATGAAAATTGCAAGAAACAGAGAAATACATCAATACTTGATTTCTATTAATGAAATAATTGTAAAGAGACTATAAAAATATAGAGAGAAAGACTCGCTAGAATGGTGGCATCTTTATCTCTAAGAAGAGATGTGACAGCTACGCTCATTCACTAGAAGATCATTACAATGAGGATCTAAAGGCCTTTTTATGATAAACATGAATGCCAAAACCTTAGACATCCAAAAACCTAACCCTAGGAGATGAAACGCCAAAATTTATGTGGGCCCCGTTTGGGTAAGTTAGTACATTAACTTCCTGGGGTCGTAACTTTTGCATACGATCTCTGTTTTAGGCGCGCAATAGCCCGTTGGAAATTTATTTTCGAGAACTATGCATTATGTCATCAAACTCTAACTATGTCTACAGTTTGAATGTGGTAGCCAAAAAAAAAATGTTTAGGGCCCCAAAACAGCCCTGGAAGTATAGCAAGATGTGTTGACATGAAAACATACAAAATAATCCAGTTGGATTAGATGGGAGGCCACCAATATCCACCTAGAATATGTGTAGGGCTTCATACAACCCCAAAAGTGTAGAACCGAAAATTACACAGAAGTACAGAATAACATGTTGAACTAAAAACTAATAAGAGGAGCCAGTTGGAATAGGTGGGTGGCCACCAATATCCACCTGGATCAATCCTCCCCCCTTAGGAAGCAATGGTCTCCATTGCGTTGAGTTCCCAGTGAAGAGGGGAAAGCATCTTCTGAATCTGAATCTTGTTGAGCTAGGTAACTTGTTGCAGAAGTTGTGTTGCTTGGTTTGTGGAAGACTGTCACAAACCTATTGTTGGTGGGGTTCAATCTGTTCAACCAACCCGTTGTCTCTACGTTTGATGTGGCATTGTGTAGGCACCATTGTAGGTGAAGAAACAACATCTTCTTTCTCTTTGGAAAAAAAATTTTGTTGGATAGAAGGTGTTGAGGCTGCAGTGGTTTTAGTGTTATTTTGTGCATGCTTTGAATACACTGTGAAGAGGATGAATTTTGCAGTATGAGATGTTACTTTGAGGCATTGTTTTGGTGGAGCAGTAGTCGGAACTACATCTAGTATCCTATAGAGTTGACCTCCTAGATTAATAATGACACTACGGGGTCTAGACTTATAGACAGCATGACGTTTCCACATATATGGTTGGCCCAAAACAACATCACAGACATCAAGAGGGGAAACATCACACTACCTCATCCTTGAAGGGCTAGATGCCATAGGAAAGGCGACACTGTTGGCTGACACAAAGATCTTGTCCCTGGTGAAGCCACCCGATGTTGTATGGATATGGGTGTGGTGTTGTCGACAACCCCAATTGTTTGATGACCTTAGCTGAGATGAGGTTCTTTTGGTTGTCGTTATCAACAATGAAATGCAACGGGGTCCCCTTCACCCACATCTGTGAATGGAAGAGGTGCTCCCCTTCTTTAGGATCTATTAGTTCTTCTGGTTAAATTGTTGTGGTCACAACAGTAGCAGTGGAGTATGCATCGATGATCTATCTTTTTTCAATATTTTCTGGATCATATTCTGAATCAGGGTTCGGCTCTGTGTCTTTGACCTCGACCACCAATGATTGTTTCAAGTGATATTAATCAGTGTTGTGCTAGGGGATTTTGTGGAAGTCACACCACTTCCCAGTGTCATTCTTCATCTTTCCTTTACCCTTCTTTTCCTCTATCTTGGGTTGGTTGTCTAGAGGCTATTGGTTCGGGTCATTTTTACCATTCTTTGGTTATTGCATATTTGCAGATTTGCAGACCTAAATACCCATTTGTTCTGGTGCCTAAATTTTTTCTTGATTTTGACAGCATATCGATAGGAAGCTCGCAATGATGAGATGTTTAGGGAATCCATTTTGGTTTGGATGTACCTATATAGAGCCCCATGGTATTTCATAACCATATGTCACTCAGAGTATTTGATACCCAGCTTGGTGCGCAAGGTATGGAAAGTATTTGTGAACTACGATATTGTTTGGCTCTTCTCTTACCGCAGTGTGGTCCATCTCATGTACCAGTCTTCATAGTTATCAACAGGATAGTACTCTTCTTTGACCGCATCCATAAAAAAATACCAAGTGGGCTCAGCCCCATATATTCCAGATTCCTCTGTGGAAATTTTCTCCTAGTAAGTTTCCCACCAATGTTTGACATGGGGGAGAGCCTTGAGGAGTGCGAAGGTGATCTTTTCCCTGTCGGAAAAAATTTGAACAGAGAAATAACCTTCTAATAGATTTAGCCATTTTTCTAGGGCATCCACATCTATCTGACCTTAAAATATGGGAATATCAAAATTAACGTGTACCTTGAAGGGAGAGGTTCCTCCAAAATGGAATCTTAATGAAGATGTGCATGCTTCTATCGGCAGGCGTTGAAGGATGTCTGCAAAATTCTCCATCATTTTGTCCCTCTATCACGTGAGAGCTTTCTCAAGCAACAGGTTAATAGAATCTTTTGCTCTGTTCTTTTTCTTTTCTGCCACCATAAAGGGTTTCTTGGGTGTGCAAGAGTGATTTTCCTCAAGAGAGACAAGAACGAGACCCAACTGGCTATATTCGGAACTCGTCGGGGACATGCACTGAAAATTGAGATATGGCTGACACTAAGATCTCGTCCCTGGTGAAGCCACCCGATGTTGTATGGTTGCGGGTGTGGTGTTGTCGAAAACCCCAACTATTTGATGACCTTAGTTGAAATTAGGTTCTTTTGGTTATCGTTATCAACAATGAAATGAAGTGGGGTCCCCTTCACCCACATCTATGAATGGAAGAGGCGCTCTCCTTCTTCAAGATCTATTGGTTCTTCTAGTTGAATTATTGTGGTCGTGACAATAGCAGTGGGGTTTGCGTCGATGATCTTTCTATTTTCAATATTTTTTGGATCAAATTCTAAATCAGGGTTCGGCTCTGTGTCTTTGACCTCGGCCACCAATGACTGTTTCAAGCGACATTCATCGGTGTTGTGCCAGGGGATTTTGTGGAAGTCACACCACTTCCCAGTTTTATTCTTCATATTTTCTTTACCCTTCTTGTCCTTTGCCTTGGGCTATTTGTTTAAAGGTTGTTGGTTAGGGTCGTTTTTACCATGCTTTGGTTGTTGCATATTTGCAGACCCAAATTCCTATTTGCTTTAGTGCATAAATTTCTGCTCGATTTTGACATCATATCGATAGGCAGCTCCCAATGATGAGATGTTTAGGAAATCTATTTCGGTTTGGATGTACCTATGCAGAGCCCCACGTTATTTTAGAACCAGATACCACTTGGAGCCTTTGATACCTATCTTGTTGCGCAAGGTATGGGAAGTATTGTGAACTCCGACATTGTTTGGTCTTCTCTTGCCGTAGTGTTGTTCATCTCATGTACTGGTCTTCATATTTATCAATAGAATAGTACTCTTCTTTGACCTCATCCATAAAAAAATCCCAAGTGGGATCAACCCCATATATTCGATATTACTCTGTGGAACTCTACTCCCAGTAAGTTTCTGACCAATGTTTGACATGGGGGAGAGCCTTGAGGAGTGTGAAGGTGATATTTGCCTTGTAGGAAAAATTTTGAATAGAGAAATAACCTTCTAATAGATTTAACCATTTTTCTAGGGCATCTGCATCTATCTGACCTTCAAATATGGGAATATCAAAATTAACTTGTACCTTGAAGGGAGAGGTTCCTCCAAAATGGTCGCTTGATGAAGATGCACATGTTTCTATCAACAAGCGTTGAAGGATGTGTGAAAAATTCTCCATTATTTTGTCCCTCTATCATGCGAGAGCTTTCTCAAGCAACAAGATAATAGAATCTTATGCTCCGCTATTTTTCTTTTCTTCCACCATCGAGGGTTTCTTGGGCATGCAAGAATTATTTTCCTCAAGAGAAACAAGCTTGAGACCCAACTGGCTATACTCAGACCTCGTTGGGGACATGCGCTAAAAAACGATCAAGAGTATCTTGCTCTGATACCACTTATCCGGATTATTTTTGGAACGAAATGAAAGCAAAGATATTACATTGAAATACTCATGAAAAATTCTAGAAACAGAGAAATACATCAATACTTTATTTCTATTAATGAAAGAATTCTAAAGAGACTGTAAAAATATAGAGTGAAAGACTCGCTATAATGGTGGTAGCTTTATCTCTGAGAAGAGATGTGACAACTACGCTCATTCGCTAGAAGATCATTACAATGAGGCTCTGAAGGCCTTTTTATGATAAACATGAATACCAAAACCATAGACATCCAAAAACCTAACCCTAGGAGATGAAACGCCAAAAGTCATGTGGGCCCTGTTTGGGTAAGTTAGTATATTAACTTCCCAGGGTCGTCACTTTTGCATACAATCTTTGTTTTAAGCGTGTGATAGCCCGTTGGAAAGGTATTTTCGAGAACTACGCATTATTCCATTAAGATTTGACCCCATCTACAGTTTGACTGTGGCATGCCAAAAAATCACTGTTTATGGCCTCAAAACGGACCTAGAAGTACAACAAGATGTGTTGACATGAAAACATACAAAATAAGCCAGTTGGATTATGTGGGAGGCCACTAGTATCCACCTGGAAGATGTGTTGGGCTTCAAACAGCGTTGAAAGTGTAGAACCCACAATTACACAAAAGTACAAAATAACGTGTTGAACTAAAAACTAATAAGAAGAGGCAGTTAAAATAGGTGAGTGACCACGAATATCCACTTGAATCAATAATATTTCATAAAATATAAAAAAAAAAAAAATCTTTAATAATGACTTAATTGTTTTTTAAATTATAAACAACATAATATCTAGTTGCTATGTAAAACTATTAATCAATTTTGTGATATAAAACATATTCATAATTTATTATTTAAAAAAACAAAATTGTGATTATGAAAATTGTAATACCTTTAAAAAACAATGATCATAAATTCAATACATTGTTATTGATTCATACCCATAACTACAAAACTAAATCTTTCAAACATACATTTTATACTCTAGAAACCAAATTCAAAGAAATAAAAACTTTGTACATAACAATTCAATTTTTGAGAAATTATACATTTTTAAGGTTAAAAACATATATAATAAAATACTCACATATCATAGGATAACATATGCGCAAAAATAGTTATAAGTCACTTTAAATTATATAAAAAAAAACTCTTTAACAAAAAGAAATTTGAAAGTATAATAATTTTTGCATGAGACATACAACTTAATAATAATTTAGATACACTTCTAATTTTTTAATGAAATAGTAGAAGAAAGTCATCATCCTCCAATTAAATAAAAGCAATACATTTGAAAGTATCATGAGAGGTACAACTTAATAATAATTTTGATACACTTCTAATTTTTAAATGGAATAGTAGAAGAAATTCATCATCCTCCAATTAAATAATAGTTTATTGATTATGATTAAAAAATAAATTTGATACATTTCTAATTTTTTTAATGAAATAGTAGAAAAAAATCATCTTCCTCCAATTAAATAATTAAATAATAATTAATTGATTATGATTGAAAAATTTAAAAATTATAATARAAAATATGTGTATTTTCTTTTATCTTATTTACAATTTGTCTTAAAAAATAGTTCGTTTTTTATRATGTTAAGGAATTATTTTGGAGAAATGTTAATATATCTTTTAAGACAAGTATTTGTTTGTTYTAAAAATAATTTGTTTTATAATTKTGAGGAAGTAATTTACAAAAGTTTTAATATATATATATATATATATATATATTATGACAAATATGTTTAACAAAACATTTTATATATATAATTATTTTAGATATTAATAATTGGAGAATACAATTATTTTGGATATAAATAATTGGAGAATAAAGTTGTTTACTTATTTATATAATTTATTTTGTATATCATCATTTGAGTAAAATTTATTGGAGAGTGGTGTAAACATTTGAAAATAATTTATTTTTTATATCATTTGAGTAAAATTTATTGGAGAGTGATGTAAACATCTGAATACATTTTTTTAGGATATAATTTATTAGGAAAAAAATATTTAGTTAAAAAATTATTATTTTCTTAAAAAAATTTAATAGTTTTTTAGAATATAATTTATTAAAAAGTAATGTTTAATTGATTTTCATTTAATCATTCTTTAAAAAATGTGTATCTTTCTTTTCTTTTTTTTCAAACTATTAGGAATAAATCTAATTGACAAAGTTATTATGAGATAATATGTCAATCATTTTAATAAATGCCTATTATCTAGATAGAAAAAAATAGGTATTGAAATAAAATATCTTATGCTCATGAGATATGTTAAACACATTTGACAATGAAATATGTAAGAAAAGAGTTTGAGTGATTATTGTGATCTCGGTTCTCCTTTTTTAACTCTTTGGCATGACTTTGCTTCTTATTATACTTGTCGCTAGGCATGGTATATAGGGATCGATATCACGTTGACTATCTATTAATTCACTGTGGACCAAAAAAATTTGAGCCAATTTCCAAAGTTTTACATTACAGTTTCAATTTTTTTATTTTTCTTAATTGTTTAAAAACATTTTTTTGACATCTGATTGGTTAGTGAAACCAACCCATTATTGTCAAGTTGATGACTACCAAAAAACATTTGAGCAATATTGAAATTAAGGTAATTATTGCTAAATGTTTGTTTCAAAACCTTACGCTTTATTTTCATTGTCTAATGTTTAGTGCATGAATGCTAATCACCAAGTGTTCTGCCAAGTGTTCACCCTACATGGATTCTAATCACCAAGTGTTTGAAGTCCACTTTGTTTATATTTACTTCAAACCGGATCCTCACATAATTGTACTGCTTCCTTATCTGTGTTTCCTTACCTGTGTGTTTCTTGTGCTTTGCGAGAGACCCTCCTGCATATTTAGAGTGAGTGACTCTTTACCTATGCACTACTTTGTCCTCCTTAATTACATGTGCTTTGCGTCCCTCAATCTAGAGGCTATGTCCCTCAATCGGTCAGAAAAATTGGGTTCAATCACCTGAGAAGAAAATTATTTTTTCATAATTCTAAAAGAGCTTGCTCGTCATTTTCTCCCCTTATGGATAGCTGAGTTAAATTGGGAGATGAGGGAGTAGGGGTCGAGGCATGTTGTGGAGGTAAATTTGGGCAGAAGGCTTCATGGATTGTGCATCAGTTGATTAAGTTTAGACAAGATGAAATAAAAATCATCAAAGTCAACGAAGTCTCATCAACATCATAATGGAGAGGTTCCCCCTTTTCCTTTAACAAACTATTGGATCCAGAGGCTTCCTGGGATAAGGTAAATAACCCTTTCTTGCTCCCTTATGTCTCTCTCCATAATTGAATAATACAAGTATCTATGTATGTATTTTGATTATTGAGGTAATGCATACTTGTTTGACCAAGCCCAATTGATCTGAATATTCACTTGTTGTCATCATACCCACTTGAGATCATGGTATCAATTATTATCGCAATCCACAGTTACTAATTCAATTGAACGTCATTTCCATAGTGGCCCAAAAGCCATGGATAGACGTACTCTATCCCAACATCATAATGGAGAGGATCCCCCTTTTCCTTTAACAAACTATTGGATCCAGAGGCTTCCTGGGATAAGGTAAATAACCCTTTCCTATATCCTTTTGATTTTTTTGTATGACTGCCTTTGTGCCAAAATGGTCATCATTTGTTTAGTAGCTGGGAGAGTGTTTATTCTCTTTGAAGTCGTCTACGCCTTTTCTTATGCATCCCTCAATCTGGATTTCACGGACTTCATTTCTAGATCCTCCACCAGGTTGGTCCAAATCTGTGCACTTTCCTCACAGATCTTTGCGCATTCCCCCTCCATATTATTGATATTTGTTATTATTGTCATCATTGTTCTCTCTCTTACTGTTCTTTCTTATGGTGGTGTTTCTGGTGCTATGTGCGATTGTAAGTCTTCAAACCTTCTGCAGAATCCTTTGATGACTTCACTGATTCTAGAGACCTATTCTTCCATGGTGGCCTCCACTACTAATGGTACTTATGAAATTTCCTTATTCTTCTTTTGGATGGCCTCTTATGTCTTCCACACCATTTTCTTGGCTCCGTCCTTATCTTTTACTATTATCTCATCCCTTTCCTCAACCTCATTCTTCTCCTTCATCGCTCTTTCCACTTTTTCTGCAACTTCACTCTTTTCCTGTAGAGAAGTTTCATACTATTGTTGCATTTAATCCATCTCATATGTTGCTTTAGTCAGTTCTTTGGTCATTAAATATGCATGGAGCCTTATCTCATGCATGATACCTACCCGTAAGCTCTGTAGTACATGTATATGCATCTATGATACCAGTTTGTTCAGGTGACTTAGTTTTTTCATTTTTTGTTGCAGTTTTGGTGTCGGGAACTCAACTACATATGTCTTATCTCTAGCACTTTCTGTCTAGATTCTAACTCAGAAAAGACTCGATAGCAGCCTCTTCTTCCTCAACTGGACTCATGGATGGTCCTTCACCCGAACCTTTCTCTGGTGCTATCTTCACAGTCTCCAATAGTTGTTGTAATGCTACCAACTGGTCTTGCACCTTCTGGTGTTGTTCTTCTTGTTTAGTTATTACTTCCTCAATGACCTCCTCTGCAACATCATGTACTTGGTATTTGATTATGTCCATGTCATCATCTATTAGATTATAGACAGGGGGTACCTTGTGCACTTTCATCTTTCTTCTTCCTCTTTTGGGTGGCCCATTTTTTCTGTTGGGATTTTCCACTCATATTCCCAATCATTAGAAATCATACATACATCATTTGTTGTTAATTTGTAGTTTTTTGACATCCACTAGCTTAACGGGTCCCTTTTGGATTGAATGTACATATGGTGCATCCCTTCCTTGAATCGTGCAATATCTTGATAAGTCTCTACTGTCTGGGTCGTGATGCACAACATCTATGCTATTATGTACCTATTTGTGTCAAAATAGACATAGAACGTAACATTGTTATCTATTTGTCTCCTTTTGTTTGGTGTATGCCATAGGTTGGCATACCACACAGCTGCATTAACTCTATTGCTTATCTCGTTCATTTGTAATCATCGGGCTACTTCCATCCAACTAGTGTAATCAAAATAAGAATCCATGCTTAATGAAACTATGTTCCTTTCTCCTGGGCTTCTACACGGTCTATCAAAAATTGATTCACCAAAAATGTGGCACAATTCATTTGGACCCCCTCTGCACATTTTTTCGCGACTGCGATTACAGCAGCCGACACTTCATCCTTATGAAATTTGCTCAACAATTTTTAGGCCAACATTTGCATTACACAGCGCATAACATCGTCTCTTATGTTTGCGACATCCATCCCCCTCTTCCTTCTGAAGGTGTTAAACTTATCCTTCATGGCTTCTGATAGTGCTTTCTCCTCTGCCTTGTTTGAGAATAAGGTTGTCGGATCTACTCCTGCTATTGGAAAACATGTGATCCACACAATTAATTGTGTATCAATGGACACTGGTGGGTATAGCCACAAATTTCCTCCATGAATACAACTTAGTAGCATTTTGAAACAGGCATTTATTTCCAAACTTCGGTCAAAATGTGGAATCTCTAGTAGATTCAGGATGCATGACTTATCTAGTCCTGTCGCCCAACTCTATGGTTCAAGGAGAATTGCTCTTGCCCCTGGTACACTTTTGGTGCACAAACATTTCTCCTATGCCAACTCGGGAAACTTTTGTTCATCTGTAATGTCATGGCCTGCAAAGTCTATGGTAGAAATATTCCCTAGCATATCCCCTTCAACAATTACACTAGCTGGTGTTTCCGGTGTTATGAGTGGGTATTTCCATTTGTAGGTACTTTGACTTGAGTCGTGGTGTATTTTTGTGGTGGTATATAATCCTTGTGAAAACTTGAGTGTGAAGTTGAAGCTCCTGGTGTTTCCTAGACCACTGGTGCAATTGCTGGTCTGTTTGGTTTCCTATGTGTTGCAGCTACTAGTGCTCCAACTTTCGGTGGTGTCATTGTTCTCTGCATCTGAGTTTGGTTACTATTCTATGATGGTTCTCATTTGGTTGTGGTTCAGTTCTTTTTCATTTGGTATGCTCACAGTTCTTCTCAAATGAAAAAAAACATTTTCTATCGGCCCTCATATGGTTTTATGACCCTTCGAAAGCTGTATAAATGTTTTTTCACCCACCAGAAGTGTTGAATCCAGTCAAAATAAGCCATTAATACTTTCCTTGCTATGGCGTTAATGCCCATCCCCTGTCGGATTTTTCCTTATATTTTCTAGTCTATCCTAATCAATGGTGGTGCCTTCTATTTATGTCTATGTATCTCTAGTACGTTTCATCATTTATGGATTTCTAACTATTGTTTATGTGCTTTAATGCCCTTCACGGTCTTTTCTCGCGCGTGACTTTTTCATAAACTTAACTGACTTTGCATTGTTTCCGATATCTTGTGCTATACTTCCTTTTTCTGCCCGAGACTTCTTTCTTTTTACCTTTGTATTTCTCGTTTTTCCCATTTTTATTTGTTTTCTTCCTTTTTCTGCTTTTTTTTTTGTTTTTCTGTATTTGACCTTCCTACTATAGTATATCTACTATGATACATGTGTTCTTGCGCAATTTAGATTAATGCGCAGACGGTCATCCATCTCTATAGAGCTTCAGTCGATTCCCATTCACCATTCCCAGGGCTTCTCCATTCAATGTTTTCAATTGCACAGCACCTACCTCCATCACATGTTGAATTTCATAGGGTCCTAACCAATGCATTTGAAACTTTCCTAGATGTTACATAAATTTATTGTCATAGAGTAATACTAAGTCTCCCACTTAGAACTTTTTTTGTTTAATGTTTCTATCATGCCATGCCTTTTCCCTTGCCTTTTGAACTTGCAAATGGAATCCTGCGACAAACCGATCTTCCTCAAGTTGTACTAACTGTGATAATCTCTCCTCTACTATGCCAGAATCTGAAATATCAGTAATCGTTGCAACGCATAGGCTAGGTAGAATAAAGTCCATCGGCATCACTTCTTCTTTCCCATAGACCAACCTAAAACATGTCTTCCATGTCTACTTCTTGCATGTAGTCCTATATGCCCACAAAACTATAGGAACCCTTAACTCCCAATCATCTCTCCCTACATTGCAGATGTTTGTCAAAGCATTCTCCAAAATTTTATTAAAAGCTTTTATTGTCCCATTAGCCAAAGTTTGATATGGCATACTCTTCTGGTGATGAATTTGAAATTCCTCAGTCAACACTGCAATTGTCTTATTCAGGAAGTGTGTTCCTTGATCACTGATTAATATGAGTTTACATTTGAATCGTGTGACTACATTATCAAATAGAAACCAGGCAGCAGTCTCTACGGTACAGTCCCATCTGGTCAATTACTTTGTTGCAATGATTATGTATCTCACTCCTGATCTTCTTGTTGATGGGTCATTGGCCCCACAAAGTCTATTTCCCATTAATCAAATGATTGCAACGTAACATGTGGGTGTAAAGGCATTTCATCCCTCCTAGATGGATTTCCCACTCTTTGACATACATCACATGCTTGACAGTATTATTTACCATCCTTATGAAGTGTGGGCCACCAAAGCCCGGCACACAAGATCTTTTCTGCAGTCTCTTTACCTGTGTAGTGTCCTCTTTCAATCCCTTCATGCGCTTATGTGAGTATCATAGGCCTTTCATGCTATAGCACACATCATCTCAATATTCCATCTGCACATAACTTGTATAAGTTCCCTGCAATAAGATAATAGTCTACGGCTTTGACCACTCATTGTTTCTTCTGCACAACTTTCATGTCTAATGGAGCCATTCCTATACTTAGAAATTGTACGATGTCTTTGAAGTATTCATCCACCATCTTAACTACAAACAATTGTGCATATGGAAATCTTTCTTCTAGATTCCCACATCTTCTCCTGATAGTATGCATGATAAGTGATCAGACCCTACATTCAACTTCCCTGGTTTCACAACAACCTCAAAATCGTATTCCTGAAACATCAGTAACCACTTGCATATTCTCCCCCCCCCAACACTGGCTTGTTCACTAAGTATTTTTATGCAGAATGGTTTGTATACATCTTAAAGTGAGAACCCAATAAATAATTTCTAAAATTTTGTAGCGCATATACCATTGCTAATCCTTCATGTTTTATGGTAGTATAATGTTTCTTTGTTATGGATAGCTTCTTACTTGCAAAATCAATTGGGTGATCTATGTCTTCTTCCCATAGTTGAGAAAGTAATGCACCCAAATCTATGGATGATGCATAAACATGAACATGGAATTCCTTGTTCCAATCCAGAAAGATCAAAATCAGCACAGTCACTAATTTATGTTTAAAGGTGTCCAAAACCTTCTGACATTCCTCATTCCATTGGAACTTCACTTCCTTATTTAGCAACTTCTCCATAGGTGTTGTAATCTGTACAATACCTTTGATAAACTTCCTATAATATCTTGTGAGACCCAGAGTTTCCCTCAACTGTCTGACTGATGTAGGTGGTTGTAAATCTAGAATTACTCCAATCTTTGTGGGATCCACTAATAATCCATGCCTACAGACCACATGGCCCAACAAAATTCCAAAAGGTGCGCAAAAAATACACTTCTTCAAATTCAATGAAATCTGACGTTGTCTACACCTATCCAACATTAACATGAGTGTTTGTATGTGATATTTCAGTAGACTAAACACAGTCCAATCATCTAAGTATACTTCAAGGAACTTATGAATAAACTCCTTAAAGTTTGCAACCATAATTCTTGAAAAAAATGCAGGTGCATTCTTCAATCCAAAGGGAATCACTATGTATTGTTAACTTCCTCACTATGTTGCAAAATTAGTCGTATACCTATCCTCATGCGTAATTTTGATCCGATGGTACCCTGAGAATCCATCTGTGAAATAATAAGCCTCCTTCCCTCCTACATTCTCCAATACTTCATCTATGAACAATGTTGGAAATGGATCATGCAAACATGCATCATTCAGCTTCCTCAGATCCACACAAATATTGATTCCTCTGGTTTTATTATCCTGCACCACCATTGGACTTATCCACTTTGATTCCACCACCGATTCAATGATCCTTGCATCCAACATCATATCTATTTCTTCTTTCACCTTCTCTTTGTACTTCAAATTTAACCTGTAGGGTCTCTATCGCAATGGTTTAGCACTTGGTTTCAAAGGGATATTCATCTTGCCTAATTCCCCATATATCCCCTTCATCTATGAGAATGTAGTTGGGAATAAATATTGATACTCGCACAATAAATCTGCAATCTTCTCCACAATTTCATCATTCCAATAATCTCCTACCTGTGCAAACTTTGGATTCTCTGTCATCCCAATGTTTACTTTCTATGTCTTTATTGGTTGTGTATACGCAACAGATTCAAGCTCTGTCCCTTCTACTGCACGTTCCCCCTCAATTTCAGGTACTTGCACATTCCTAGGATCTTCCTCATACCGCTCTTCTTTTGCAACATTCTAACACTCCAGTAATTCATGGATACTCATAGAAGCTATGTGCGCACTACACATTAGTACTACCTCCATCGGCCTTTCTTTTGAGAAGATCTCAGTTCGAATGGCTTGTAACATTGCATCTATTAGTGGATACTCATGTTCAAATGTAAAAGTTACCTTGAACCTTTGAACCAGCTTGTCTCATCTTGTTGTTTATCTGCGCATTTCCATCTCCAGGTACCAGTTCTTTGGAGTTGTATGTATAAATTTGTGCGTCTATTCCTTCTTCGGTATTGAACTCCATATGGTTCTGCATTGCTTAACATGACCTATTTTTCATTTATCCATGTATATTTCTATGAAATATCCTCTAACTCGGTACCAAATCTTAAGTGCATTAGTCTCTAACACTGCAACCAATCTTCCATCCCCTCTTTGTGTGAAACCCACCATCTGGTTGGAGTATCTTTCAAGAAAACATCTAGTGCCAATAGATTTTGTTGTTTGAGTACCTACAACTCAAATTCCTTTACAAACAATCTTATGTCATTCAATCCATCATACCTGGGTGGATCACATAGCTCTATTCCAATCCAGATAAATGATTGGGTTATGCACGCACATCGTCTAGTTGATACGTCATGCATCCTTTGTTGCCAATGTTCCAGACTTTCCTTTGAATCTGATGCACACGAACTAATACTTCTCCAACTTAGTGCACCATCTACAAAGGGGTTAACATAATCATCCATCCGCACATTCATATTATACAAGTTGTCGATTTTGTTCCCTCTTGTTGGTTCTATGTACCTTTTTCCTTTTGACGAGTCCAATGGTGTAGTAACCTTCAAGTCTCCTACCTCAAATATCATTTCCCTCCTCTTCATATTAATAATCGCATGATTATAAAATGACAATTCAAGTCCCATGAGTTTTGGATATGGTTGAATATCATCCATGATCTCAATGACTTCAAATTCGGCTACACTATGCACTTCATCTATGTTCACAGGTACCCCTATCAATCAGCCAATTGGTATTATCTTGTGTTATTTCGCTAACCTTAACTATATAAGATGTTATAATATAAGTGGATGTGCTCATTTTACCATTGACAATACCCTTGTCACCCAACCATAGGACGAAGCCACCCTTTGAGCACCTTAACCTTGACAGAGAATCACTCTGGAAGCAAACCCTAGGCTAGATAGCCAAACAAAGGGTAGAGCACCTTTCCCCAAGGATAGTGCATCAACAAGAGTTGATCATATAGTCCAAACTCTAGCCAAGAGATAGTCCAAGCGTAACTGCTAGCTGCAACAGCTGCAATGGCAACTCTCCTCCAAACCTATGTAGAAACTGGGCAACTGTAGTGCGCACAAGTGCTGCTCTGCAATTCTGAGACTACCTGGCAGGATGAGAACTGGCCTCCTATATTTATACTAATTTTGGCTAACTACCTGGGCCACCTTCTCATTCTGGGTATCTGTCTTTTCAGTATATATTAGTATTTACGGTCGACTTCTTCTCTTGGAGGCTAATAACCTAATATAAATTATCTTCTTGAGCCGACAAGTATTCTAGGGTTATTAGCCAACTCATTAAGGTTTCTTCTTGCTTCCTAGAGTATTCTATCCTTTTCAGGTTTACACGTGGAGGTAAATACCTCCCGCAACTACCATAATATCAACACTCCCTCCTAGTTAGGGAGGTATTACAGGTAATGGTCTTGAGCACAAAAACATATCATTCACCCAGTAGCATCAACATCATGACTAAATCATGAGCACCATCATCATCATCAGTGTCATCATCTGCATCATATCTCAAATCCATACTCTATTTGAGTAATCAGACATGATGCTCACTCCACAGAATGATACAAGAGCCATTATTCTAATCTAGAAGAGTAAATGCTCTAAACCATTTTCCGTCTGGGAAATCTCTGTCCTTTGATTATCCATCTAACTGATAATCATTTACAATACTGTTGATAGTATTCAAGGCAATTGAAACAAAATAGAACACAACTTTGTCTATCCATAGTAGTACATAAATACAATCCATTGGTACACTACCACACCAAGTAACACATAAGTACTTGATCAGCAACGTATAGTCACGAATAGTAGAACACATCCACCACAGTAGTATACATCTACTGTCATACAGTCTTCATAACAATCATCTGATATCAACCTGCACAGAAACAATGTTATGATATAAACTGAATTATCTGGGCCAATATTTCACTCACATCTGTGAGATCTGAAAGAATATCTGCCCTCAGAGTAGAACAATGAGATATCTGGACTATTCTTCTTAAGCAAGGAAGAATAACTGTCATGTCTTCTGAACCTGGACCATTCCCCACCCTGGGACATTCTTCCTACAATAATCAAAGTACACCCTAGAGAGAATTTATAAACCCTAAGGAATGTCTGTCCCTGATTGTTGAGCCTGGACCATTCCCCACCCTGGGTCATTCCTCCTACACTAATCAAAGTACACCCTAGAGAGAATGTATAAACCCTAAGGAATGACTGTCTGGACCATTTCCCTTGTTAGCCACAAGAGGAAAAGATTGTCATGTATCAACCTCCAAAACGGACCATTCCTCATGTTAACCACAATGAGAAATCGTCGTTCGACGAGGCAGGCCAGTCTTCTTGAGTAACCCTCAAGAAGAGAGACTGACCTAGACCACTCCCCATGTTAACCACAATGGGAAGTCGTTGTCTATGATACATCAGCAATCTGGACCATTTCCCATGTTAACCACAATGGGAAATCGATGTTCGTCAGAAATCTCAATCCACTTTCCGAACTGGAAAGGAAAATCCTCATTCTGGACCATTTTTTGAACTGAAAAATGACTATCAATAAATCAATATATATCAATGCTCCCTCCCAACCTGGGAGTCATCTCTTCCTTTTTCAATAGGAAGTCGTCTCCACGAGCTCCAGCTTGAGTATGCAAACTCTTTCATCTTGGATAGAAGATTTACCAAGATGTTTGTTTATCTGCTCATCTGTGGAGATATGTATTGGAGAACCACTTTCTCCTTTCTGGACTTCATCATGGATAATGTAATGCTTGATTTCAAATGTATTTCAGTCTGGAACACTGGTTTTCTCTGAAGGATTCATGTAGCTCTGATCAATAGAGTATATCATTGTTGGAAAACTGGAACATATCCATTTGGCACTTCTTCTGTCATAATGAGATCTGATCTACTGAGTAATCATCTTGATACAATATCTCTGTTATAGAGAAACTTCACCATGCTTCTATTGTGCATTGGAGGTTCTCCACCAAGTTATCTACTTCCATCTGTATACAAGGATCTCTTTTTGGTATGCCTCAAAGTCTTGAGGTTGCTCTTCATATGTTCTTTGTTCAATTGCTCTGTAGAATGGTCTTTGCATTCATCTTGATATAGCACTCCAACCCATGGATGATATAATGACTCATGTAGAGGTATGTCTAGTTTACCGGAACAAGCAATCATAATCTTCTCCCTCCATATGGGAGAACTTCTAGTTCTGGATCTTGCAATGCTTTCATTCATCAGTATTTCGTACACTATTCTTCATCACGACTTTCAGTTCCTCTGCTTGATTTATTTTAGTGAGTTCATATTAGGTTGGTAATCTTGTGATTCTCGATACAATGACTGGTTGTTTTGGCTTCTCTTTCTTTCTTGGAATCTTCATATTATTATTCATGTTTTTCTTTAGCTCTTGGGTCCATGGAGTTTCTTATAGATTACATGCCCTAAAGATTCCACTTTTTCCTTTCATCATAGGATCACGGATGTGAATGGACAACCAGGGATACTTTAAGGCTTCTCTTCGAACAAGACTTCTTCTAAGGTTGAACTGAACGCGTATTGTTTTTCATGTTTGCTACCATGGATATATACTTCATCATCTTCAATGGATCGTAGGATTAGCTCCCTCCTAATCCTTGCTTCATGTATGAATACATGCTCTTTTTTATGGTGATATATAATTAGCTCCCTCCATCTACGAGAGTCCATGTTTCCATATGCATCCTTATTGTCTTCTGCAAAGCGTCATAAGTCTTTCTCCAATTTTCTCTTGATTTCTAACTTCTTTATTCTAGGTTTCTTCAAGATTGATTCTAATTTCGGCTTATCTTGTAATAGCTTCCACAAGACTTATTTGATATATTTCATCCTTTCTTGTATAGTGATAGCAATCCTCATCTTGTTGTTCTTCCATAGATATAGTTCTTCTTGGAACACATTACCTTCCAAGAGATAGATATGCATGATATGTACAGAGACTTATGCAAATAAGATATGTACAAGAACTAAGAAGAGTATTGTTACCTTCAGAAGAAGAAGTCTCTTTCATCCTGCTTAGTCTTTTTTATGGGTTCCTTTTCTTCAGCAACTGATGCTTCATGTTTCTCCTTCCTTTTCTTTAGCTCGAGACAATGATTCTTGTAGTGACCATACTTTCGACAGTTGAAGCATTGTACTTCTGAAATATCTTTCTCTTTATTTGGCTTCCTCCTTGAACCAAACTTCGTTTTGTTCCTGAAATTCGTGAATCTTGCTGTGAAGGCTTGATCATTGTACTTCCTTTGGGGTTTCTCTTTTGTATTGATCTTGGATTCTTCTTGAGCACAGCAAGTCCAAAGTTCTTCAAATGTAGGATACCCCTTCCTTGTGTTCATGCTTGCAGCAAATGCATCCCATGTCTTGGGAAAACCATTGAGTACTATGTTTACCAATTCCTTCTCTGAAACGATCTCTTCAATATCTTGTAGTTGATCTCTTAACTATGAGATTCGCACAAAGTATGATGTTATGTTGTCATCATCATTCATCTTCATGTCAT
>SNQJ01S0005193.1:102806-148569 GCA_010110895.2 Picea sitchensis
TTCACGATATCCAGCACTTTATTCTTGGCAAGGATGAGGTCAATCCTTGTCTTCCACGCTCTGAAGTTAGAGGCTCCATATAACTTGTTCTCTGACTTCATAGAATAAGTCATGGCTGCTTTGACTTGTTCAAACCCTAGATTTGACCACAAACTCAAACTTGACATCTTGGCTTGCTGAGAGTACCAGGAGATGCGCTAGGCTAGGGTGCACTAATTTGTCTGAATATTAGGTCAATCCCTTCACTTAAGGTGCCTCAACAAGAGTATTAGGGTTTCTGGAACTACACCTGCTAGTAACCCTAGCGGCAGTGCTTTGGTGACTACTCCTGCTAGAAACCCTAGCGGAATTTCTTGAACGAGCTTAATATCCTTCTGGTTATGTTTCCTTCCAGCGGTTAGACTGAATGAAGGAGGTGTGGGCCCATAACCTATTAGAATATAAGTGGATGTGCTCGTTTTACCATTGACAATACTCTTGTCACCCAACCATAGGCCAAAGCCACCCTCTTAGCACCTTAACCTTGACAGAGAATCACTCTGAAAGCAAACCCTAGGCTAGATAGCCAAACAAAGGGTAGCGCACCTTTCCCCAAGGATAGCGCATCAATAAGAGTTGATCAGATAGTCCAAGCATAACTTCTAGCTGCAATGGCAGCTCTCCTCCAAACCTATGTAGAAACTGGGTAACTGCAGTGCGCACAAGTGTTGCTCTGCAATTCTGAGACTACCTGGTAGAATGAGAACTAGCCTCCTGTATTTATACTAATTCTGGCTAACTACCTGGGCCGACTTCTCATTCTGGGTATCTGTCTGTTCAGTATATATTATTATTTCTAGCTGAATTCTTGTTTTGGAGGCTAATAACCTAATATAAATTATCTTCTTGAGCTGACAAGTATTCTAGGGTTATTAGCCAACTCATTAGGGTTTCTTCTTGCTTCCCGGAGTATTCTATCCTTGTCAAGTTTACACGTGGAGGTAAATACCTCCCGCGGCGACCATAATATGAACATTAGAGACCAGATCAACTTTGGTTTCCCCATCATTTCCCAGGTATACTTTGGTAAAACATTCACATCATACCATAAGTCCAAGATAACATTATCCATGTCATATTCCACAATCTGCACACTTAATATGAATTCTTCGTTGGTCTTCTTTCTGCGCAATACCTGATTCACTACCCTTTGTGCAATAGGAGTTTCCATGTCTTGCGTGTAATGATAAATAATTTCATATAATTAACTAAGTTCAATTTCATCTTTCATTAACTCTACACAACTTCTCATGAACTCTCTTAGAGTACTTACCTTCCCAAGTGTCTTCTCTAGCATAGTGTGATCAAAGACATGAGGTGCAGATGATGTTAATGCTACCAAATCTAGTTCTAGTATCTATTTTCTTGCCCTCTGATACATCTTCTTTTCTTACTGAGGGTTGAATATTGGCATAGGTCATATTGATTTCCTTACCCATTGTTCATCCTACTTCCCTCCATTCATCACATCAGCCCCTATTCTAGCTACTCTATTCGTAACAATTGTTATTATAGGTCCTTCATTACATTTTTTGGTTGATATTTTATGTACATTATCATTTGGGTTATGGTTCTAATTTTCAATTCCCTGCCACTTTATGAGTAGTTGAGGATAGTCTTATGTGGCATGGTCCAATGCTCTATAGTATGTGCGATTTATACAAGGTTTTGGGCAGTCGTGAGATCAGTGTCCTAATTGACTACAATTGTAACATATTATCAATCCTCTACCTCCTCTACCAAAATTTTCTCTGCCTCGACCTCTACCAAAATTTTCTATGTTTCTTGTATTAAATCTGCTATGATTATTATACTGTGGACCACCTCATTTTGTCACAGAATTATCTTCCTAAATCCTATACATATCTGAAGTGCACTCCCTCATTAAATCGAATGTGCAGCAATCCTTCTCTTCATGTTTGGCTGACTTGCAGAAGTTGAAAAATAAGTTCCTTGGCATACTTTGATATTTCTATAGTAATGGACACTTTGTCGGATGATGTCCCCATTTCTTACATATTTCACAATATCCCCCTCCTGGTAATGGATTCAGTGCTCCAGTTTCCAAATACTACACAAATGTTGGGCACTTGTCCTTGTGGTGGTCATCGGTTCTACACTTGATACACCATACTTGTTCCTATTTCTCCTTCCATTTTGAAAGTTCTTCCAGGTGAATTGTCAAGGCAGCTAATTGTGTATGTACTTGCACCATCCCTCCATTCTCTTCGACAGGGGATGCTTCTAACTTCATTTAAATCTCCAAAGATTTTGGATACGACGCAATCTTCTGTTGGATCAATGACCTGAGAATGTGTGGTAGAAGTCCTGTGATAAACCATTCTTGTTGTTTTTTATCATGGATCTAGAAATTCGGTCTACCCATTAGATCCTTAAAATGTTGGTCATAATCCTAGACTAATTCATTATGAACCTGTTTGATTTATTTCAACTCTAAAATGTATTGTGACTCAGACTTTGGCTTCTTGAACTCCTTCAAAAATGCTTGTCTTATTTCTGCCAACTTCCTAGATTTTCATGTAGGTGTGGTACTCTACAGTTTCATGTACCATACTAATTCACAACCTCTAAAGGTGGTTTCCAAATGCGCAATATTTACAACCTCATACTGGACATTCTTTGCATCCCAAATTGTCTCGCAGACAAATAGATGTTGTTTTGGGTCCCCTGACCCAACTCCCTATAACTCGAGAACTATGAGAGTGTTTTCTATCCATTCCATGTTTCTTTGTGTAGTACCTTCCCTAGGCGATGTGGGTTGAATCTGACTCATCGTGTTGCCTCTATTGCTCTGGCTATTACTATTTTGGTTTCCCCCGCTAAATACAAGTGTTTTTTATAAATATTCAACTATTACCTCAGATTGTGGTGACACACATGGGGTCATTTATTCAACACAGGATCCAGTCTGAGTAGGAATTAATAGCTCTTATATTATAGGATTAGACTGGAACTCCTCTTCCTCTCCTTTTATGTGTGGTATCTCTACGATTTGGACTATTTTGCAAGGTCCTCTCCACTCAAGGTCACTCTGCGGCTCTCCATTCTCAGCCCCAGTTTTTTTCCTCTTGTACCTTCTTCCACTGCACAGTAATCAAAACTTGTCTTATTCTTCTTATACAACCTCTTTAGTTATTTTCATCCTCAGTCCCTCCCTTCCTTCATTTCTTTCTTCATTTTTTCCTATATTCAAATGATCCTCTTGTCATCCCTCGGTTCCCCTATGTGCACAAAGCCCTTTAGTAATCAAACTCCATTTTCATCACACACTTATCGCATAGCAACATATTTATCCACATACCCAGCGATTTCATGAACCTTCTACACAGACGTTTGAAGAAATCCCTCTCTGCAACATTGTATGACTGGGTACAATCCACTGCAAATTTTGTAATATAACCTCCCAATATATTGTCCAACCAGATAACAATTGTGCGAGAAGTGTTATTACTTACATAATTCAATTTCCTTACCAACTCGGGAGTCCATTTCCTCGACATTACAGTTCGGTACCTTCTAGTATTCTCCACTAATATTTCTAACCACTCAGTCAAAATAATTAGAAATTCACCAAAGAAAATCTCATGCAACTCTGTGTACACATACCTTTGCATCCGTTGCTCATTGCTCATCTGAGGGTTTCTATTCTCTTTTCGAACAAATTCTCCTTACTTCCCTTCTAGCCATTCTGAGATCTCCTTCTTAGTCGGTCTCCAAAATATTCCCTCAATCATAGATTCCAGGTCCCAGCAATGGAACCATTTGTTGGCACGTGGTTATAAGACCCTAGGTTCAAGCTATCTCAACCAAAAAAAACCTTCAGACACTAGCCCTTTCGGCATCACCTGCATGAAAGTGAGGTATCACCTAAGGAATCTATTGGGGTTGCATGAACTAGGTATCTACAGTAGTAAGGGAATGGGGGGCGGTTATCTTAATCATTATTACTTATCTGGTTTGTGCACATTATCTTGTATTTTTTTTCCTTGGTTACTTAGTGAATTCAAATATATACGGCCATTATACTTCAGATTGCAACATAAACCAATTATTGTAACATTCATAACTATTGCGTAGTGATCATGTAAGAAACAGATCTAATCTAACGTGCATAAAGAGAATATTCATGATCAATCACATAAAAGACAAGCAGACAGATTAATTAACATGGTTCACCCAACTTTGGGATACATCCACAACGGGTGGCTTCTTTATTATTTATTTTGTAATCGTCTTAGGCTATGCACAACGCTTACAATAGAGATATCATGTTATCTCTCTCTCCATATTTCCTAGTCACTCTACAGTGCAAGCCTCTCTCTGCAACTTCTCCCTAACATTCAGACATAGACTCTTTCATTCTCAATCTACTCTCTCACTTTCCTCATGACAAAACCTGACAACATAGAACATAACATACCCGAAAAACCTCTAATAGAACCCCTAATATTCCCAACCCATTACATATTTATACATTAATTCTAGGGATCAAAACCCTATTTTTGTTATCCCAAAAACCTAATTACATCTTATTCTGACTCATGAAAACTCATTTTGACTTGTTTTTTGGGCTTGATTTTCCTACTTTTACGTTTGCATGCTACTTTTGCACTCCCGATTGTTGTTCTTCCTTCTTTTACACATCTTTATGCTTTTGGCATTTCGAACTATTATCCTTCCTTTTCGCCCGCTTTATTCTCTTGCTTTATTCTCTTACTTTATTCTTTTCTTTATTCTCTGCTTTATTTTCCTGCTAAATATGTTATTACTTCACATTGTACTCCTAATTGTTCCTTTACTGCACACTTTGGAGCTCGAATGTGCCTTTACTATGCACTTTGCTCATGCCTTGTTTTATTTCTTCTTCTGCTGCACATATCCTCCATACTTAGGATTTTCATGAATATTGAATCCAAAATTATTGTCCAACAATGAGAGTTTGAGTTCCAAGGCATCAAAGAGAAAGAAGTAGAATACCAAGTGTTCCTATTGTAACAGTGGGTTCCCTCCTGAGATTTCTTGCATGAAAAATACCATACATCTCATGGAACAATCACTTGAGTAGCATCACCTCRAGGATTGTATTATGGATAATGCAAGGAAGAAGCCATTGGACAAGACATCATCATAAAAAGGTAATGGTCATGCATTACTTTCTATTTCATCTTCTCCTAATGCTTGGGTGCTTGATTCAAAGGCTACCCATCACATGGCCTCATCAAAAAATATTTTTCTCATACTTGGAGACTTGTTCCAGACCACCTATCTTCATGGGAGATGATTCTCATACTAAGGTGTGTGGTAGGGGTAGAGTTGATATAGACCATGGATTTTCAGTATGTACTTCATGTTATGAATATTTCAGTGAATCTCCTCTCCACCTATAAAATCACTCATTGAGGTTTAGGGAAGAAGGTGGAGTTCACTTCGGACTTAGTTATTATTTCCAACTTGTCAGATGGTTCAAAAATTGTTGTTGGTGAGGTTAATCACCATTCCAATTTGTACTCATTCTCTCACTTTACTCATAAATCTGATTACATGTCTCTTATAACACATACTAATGAAGATTTCATTCAGAATCTAGGTTAAGTTTTATTAAGGGTCCTTCATGGGTATATTCGGAGTAGTCCACACCTCCATCTCCACTGCCACTAGTTCTAGAACTTCATGAGACTTATTCTGATCATATTTATGATCAGATATCTGAATCTGATATCTCTAATATTTATTATCAGTGGAAATAAGTTTCAAGTCCAGATCATCTACCATGATGGGCACAACAGACTCTTCAGGCAGCAAGTGATCTAGTAAGTGATCCCACCAATCCATGGAGAACCATATCTCATTTTGTGGAGCCTATGAAATCTCTTATAGCCATGGATCCTTTGCTTCATATTTATTTTTATATGGTACTTGGATCATACCCTCAGTCTAGGAGGCAACTATGAAAGAGGAGTACAATTCTCTAATGGAGAACAAAACATGGGAGTTGATTTTTCTACCTTCCAATAGGAAGATTGTTAGATGTAAGTGGATTTTCAAGACAAAGAGGGTTGTTGATGGATACATTACAAATTAAAAGTATAATTTAGTAGCTAAAGGTTTCTCACAGGTACAAAGCATTGACTATGAGGAGACTTTTGCACCGACTGCCAAGATTGATTCCATTCGGTTAGCTCTAGCTATTGCAACAACTAGAAAGTGGGAGGTACACCATATGGATGTGAATAATGCATTCTTACATGGATACATTAATGAGGAGATATATATGGATCATCCAGAGGTATATGTTTAGGATCCATCGTTAGTTTGCAGGTTGAGGAAGTCATTGTACAAACTCAAGCAAGCACCTCGGGTATGGTATGCTAAAATGGACTATTATCTTCTCTCTAGAGGTTGTCTTCGATGTAGATCAGATCCTAATGTGTATATGATGAGGAAAACATATTCCCTTCTACTAATAGTTCTATATGTAGATGATTTACTCATCACGGGGTGATCAAACTCCTCCATTATTGCAATGACGACCTCTTTGCATGACAAGTTTTCTATGACAGATATGGGATTGTTACATTACATTCTTGGTCGTGAAACTAGCCAGAATGAATCAATAATCAAGATGTCTCAGACCAAGTATGCGAGATATCTACTTGACAAGTTTCATATGACAGATTGCAAGAAAACTCCAACACCCTTTCAATTAGGGGTTATACTAGAGGATGTCGGTGCATCACCTTTGGTTGATTGTACTAGATATCGACAATTGATAGGGAGTCTTCTCTACCTTACACAATATTGATCGGACATGTCTTATGTAGTTGGATCAATTTCCAGGTACATGCGGGATCTACATGAGATTCACTGGAAGGCAGCAAAGAGGATTCTCATATATGTCAAGGGGACTACCAACTTTGGTATACACTATGCAACATGATATTCCTTAGATATTGTTGGTTACACAGACTCATATTAGGCATACAATAGCACTAATCATGAGTCCACTTTAGGATATGTCCTCTACCTTAGATCAAGACCTATTTGTTGGTCAAGTAAGAAGTAATCAGAAATTGATTTATCATCAGCAAAGGCAAAGTACAAGGGTGCARTGAATGTTACTACTCAAGCTATTTGGTTGTATCACTTTCTTACATAGTTGGAAGTTCATTTTCATCAGCCTGCAGTTATATGGTGTGATAATTAGAGTACTTTCAAGTTGTTTAGAGACACAGTTCAAAGGCAATAAACCAAGCACATAGAGGTTCATATGCACTTTACTGGAGGACAGATTCAAGATGGAGTCATTGATATGCAGTTATGTCTATATTCAGATCAGGTGGAAAATATATTCACCAAGTATTTCACCGAACTAAAGTTTGTCTCATTGAGGAACATTCTAGGAGTGAGGGATACATCATCTTAGCATCTGAACAGGTTAGCATTCTTTTTTTGTTAGCAGCATATTTTGAGGGGGGGGTTTGTTCCCACTGGGTTTTCCCTCTTTACCCCACTTTTTTTCATTTATTATGAATTTATACTTGTACATGAGTACCTAAAATGGATTCATATTTTTGGGACTCGTCATTTTGCACACCTCGATTGTGTTTTAGGGAGGGTGTTGGGACACATGCTCAACTACATACTCAATAGCATACTCATTTTTTCCATTTTTCCACTTCTCGGGAGGAATTTTATTTATAGCATGTCTATTTGTATTCCTGCCTAGACCTATCCTGACCACCATACCTATCCCGACTTCCTTAACTAGCATGACCATTCTTGATCATGTCTATTTTTGGCATTTTCTATTTTTAGCATGTGACCAAACCCTGGTAGTCTATTTTTGGTATTTTCTATTTTTAGCAGGTCTACCACGTAGTATCCACTTGCCAGTGATTCAACAAGTGACATGGCACCTAAGGAAGTGCACATTACCCATCTTATTCTTGGAGTTAAACTATTTCACTCATTTACCTATTCTGAATGACTTTCCATATTTATGAAATTCTCTCTCAATTAGAACTTTAGTTCCATTTTTGGACTCTAGTCTTATTCTAGGAGATTTTTTTCTATTGTGGAATGCATGTTGACTTCATGGAGAGTTCTCACTTGAGTTTACACCTTATTTTTTACCTTTTCTTATTATTAAAAATTTGTTACTTTAGTTAATTGTTGCAAGTGGGAGCGGTTGTTTTTTTTACTTGAGCATGCACATGGAAAACCTAACCTAGTGTGAATTACTCCTCTTTTAGATAGTTATATATATTATACTCTTCATCAAGGATTAATACAATGCGATTTTAGTTGGTTTCTTAGTCTCTTATGTGTGAAAATTGATTCTATTTTTCTCTCTCCTCTCTTATTTTTGCAATTAACTAGTGTAGTATTTCCTACTCACAATTAGATCTTGGAGTGTGATTTAATCCTACAAGTTGTCCTGAAGATGAGTTCAAAATATATCATAAGTAAAAAAACATATGTGCATAAAATACAAAGCAAAAAAAGAGCTAAAAAAAATACTCATCGACTCGAGTGATCAAAGAGCCATCAAGAAATTCTTCCCATACAAGTTCATTGGCAAAAAAATGGAGTGCCTCTTTTGAGAGGGAGTCGGCCTTAGAATTTAAGTCCTTGTAGATATGAGAGAAATGGAAATCATTGAAAGTTATGGAAACGGAATGCAACTTATGTCCTAACAAAATCATATCCAAATGATGTAGTTGTGTCAAATTGTTCATCCATCCAATACATAATTTAGAGTCACCATAAATATGACAATCAAAGACCCTCTTGACTATTGCCATCTTTAGAAGTGAAAGGAGAGAAGATAACACTACAAAATTGTTGGTACCAGATACAATGTTGGATCTCCTAAGAAAATAATTTGTTGTAGTTAGATACAAGGAGAAACCGAGACCACGTGTCTTTTCTAGGCCTTGACAAGCCCCATCAAAGAACCCATGGGGCTTGTAATTATCGATGCAGAGAGAAGTAAGAATTATGGGAGATTTAGTGGAAGGAGAAGACTTATAATATTGAGATAGAGAAATAACTTGTTGAGATACTTTAATGAATGGGCAAGATTTTTTTTTTAACAAGCGCTCATTACGAGCCAGTCACAATCCCCAAGAGACTAATACTAGCAGCACTTTCCAACCAAATAGCCTTGTATTCAAAAAAAAATCTTTAAAATATTGGAAATTATATCCTTTACCCAGAGCATCGAAACACCCATGTGCTTATCCATTTCAGCCCAAACTTGTTTGGAAAATTCGTAGTGTAGGAAAAGGTGAGAATTTGTTTCGTCTGCCTGGAAACAAAGTTGGCAGATTCCTAGACCCCTAATATCCATTTTTTTGTAGTTGATCCTAGGTTAGAGCTCTACCTTTGAAAATCAACCAGAAAAAAAAGGATGGCCTTTGAGGGTCCTTTGATTTTCCATATCTGGATATACTACCATGAAGGATTGTCTTCATCGTAGACCAACAAAGAGTAGTTGAGCTTGGCAGAGTATGACCCACCGAATTGAGGATAATACCAAGCTAATTCATCATTATTCTTCGATAGATGAATGTGTGCTTTCTAGAGAGCTGAGATATAGTTTACCAGTGATGCACCCAGGTGTCATCAAGATCCAAGTCTGTGGTAGTGAGTCACACTTTAGCCAATTGGTTCATATTGTAAATACCTTTCATTCTTAGATCCTAAATACGAAATTCCTCCAAGAATACTTTACCATTGCAACCAACGATCACATTGGAACCAATCCTCACCTAAACATTGTTGTCAACCTTCCAGGATAGGTATTTTTATATTACTAGAAAGGCTTGAGACAAATCCCTCCATTCTGATGATGTGGTCGAGAGATGCTTATTCCTAAGGTGAATCCAATCCACAATTGTGGGAAAATCAATATATTTAACAATCAGAATATTTTTCCAAAGGCTCTCTTAGCTAAAAAATACCCATAAAGATTTGATTGCAAGGGCATGCGCAAATTTCACTCTATCCTTGTTGGTGTTGTGCACGATTTATAAGACCCTAGGCTTGACTTATCTGTGACCAAAAAAACCTACTATACATCGACCCTTTCGGCATCACCTGCTTGTGCAGATGAAGTCTCACCCAAGGTATCTATTGGGACTGCAAGAACCAGGCTTCTGCAGTAGTAAGGGAATGGGAGGCAATCATTCGGTTCATTCTTTCTTATTATTTTTGTGCACATAACCATGTCCTTATTCTGTATTAAATTATGTAATGATTCAGATTCATATTCTCATTATAGTCCAGATTATTACATAAACTCGTTTCTTTACCAGTCATGAATATTGTGCCATGATTAAACAAAAGAAAAATCTAATATACTATGCATCCAAACAAAATTCATAATCAATCACATAAAATACACATGACACGAGATTTAACGTGGTTCACCCAACTCTGGGCTACATCCACAATGGTTGGCTTCTTTATTATGCTTTCAGTAAGTGCTTCAGGCTTGCGCACAGCACTTACAAAGATGTATCATGTTCATCTTTCCCTTATCCTATCCTATCCACTCTGTAGTGCAAGCCTCTCTCTATGCATCATCCCTCACATTCAGACACATATTCCTGTCTTTTACGTACTAACACAAGACAATAATAGGAATCGAACAGACCTAAACAGAACATAACACAATAGAATAGAACTCAACAGGGAACCATTAATATCCCAACCCATTACATATTTATAAGTCAAATATAGGGCTTAAAACCCTACTTGGCTCATCCCAAAAACCCATTACATTGCATGGCTAATTCAGTTCACTGGTTATCCGGTCGATTTCTTCTGCTTTTCCCTCTGCATGCAGCTTTTGTGCGTCCTTCCATATTTAGAATTTTGATTTTTCATCCTTACTTTGCATTCGCTTTCTTCTCCTTTATTCTTCTGTATTCTTCTCTTTGCTTTATTCTTTGTTTATTTTGCTTACTGCATGTTTTCCTTCTCGATGCATCTCAGATGTGCATTTCCTCATCCTTCTTCTTATTCTCTTCTGCGCACTTCTTATGTGCTTAGGATTTTTCTCAAAATTGTATTCCAAAAATTCTTGTCCTATAGGCCCCCAACACTCATTTGTGGCTCGTCCAAAGCCACTCAGGCTTGTTTCCTGCTCTTCCATGCCGCAATAAAATTTTGGTAGGCTGCCTTTTCTACCTTGTCCAATCTTCCACCGTGGTTGATGATTTGTTAAATAAATTCCCCTTTATTACCAAATTCACCGTGTGATTTATCCCACATACTTCCAATCTGTCTTGATTTCTGATTGTTTTTACCATTTAAGACTATACGATGCTTTTATGATTTGTCACTCCTGCTTTGTATCCACCATTTCCATGCTTTAATGCTTTTAATGGTCTTTGTCATTGCCAAACTGTGCAATGGTTCTTGTTGTTGCATCTATGTGCTTCGCAGTCTATTCTCTTTTGTGTATTATATTCTAAGTTGGTGCAGTTCTATGTTGATGTGTGATAACCATTCCTTCTATGCGATTAGTCTATGCCTTAATATTCTGACACTATTTTTCTTTTTGCAATATCTACTTTTTATATTATTTTCTTTTTTTTTCTACTTTTTATTTGTTTTTCCTTGTTTTTCTTACTACTATGGTACATCTACTAGAATACATGTGTTCTGGTGCAGCCCATATTACTGCGCAGACTATTGGTCGTCTCTATAGAGTTTCATCCAACTTCCATTCACCATTCCTCCAAATACTTCTTCATTCAGGGTTTCCAACTGCGCAACACCTGTCTATGTGACCTGTTGAATCACATATGGTCCTAACAAGTGCATTCTAAACTTTCTCGGATGTTGCATGAACTTGTTGTCATAAAGTAATACCAAATATCCTTATTGAAACTTTTTATGTTTAATGTGCCAATCATGCCAAGCCTTCTCTCTTGCTTTCTGAACCTACTGATGGAAACCTACGACAAATTGATCTTCTTCAATTTTCACCAACTGTGATAGTCTCTCCTCTATTGCACTAGAGTCTGATAGATCAGTGATCGTTGCAATGCGCAGGATAGGTAGAATAAACTCCATATACATTACTTCTTCTTTCCTATAGACCAACATGAAAGGTGTCTACCCTGTCAGCTTCTTACTTGTAGTATTGTAAGCCCATAACACTAGAGGAACTCTTAAGTCCCAATCGTCTCTCCCTACATTGCAAATTTTTGTCAAGGCATTCTCCAAGATCTTATTAAAATCTTCCACTATTCCATTGGCCTGAGGATGATATGGGATACTCTTCTGATGACGAATTTGGAACTCCTCAGTCAATGTTGCAATTGTCTTTTTCAAAAAATGTGTACCTTGATTACTAAGTAATATGCACGAACATTGAAACCTTGTGACTACATTCTCAAACAAAAACCTCACATCAGTCTCTGTGGTGCAATCTATAACTGGTGTTTCTTCTACCCATATTTTCAAATACTCGCAGTGATTATGTACCTTTCCCCTAATCTTCTTACTTGTGGGTTGATTTTCCCCACAAAATCTATGGCCCATTTCCCAAATTCTTGCAATGTAACATGTGGATTTAAAGGCATTTCATCCCTCCTAGATGGTTTTCCCACTCATTGGCATACATCACATGACTGACAGTACTCCTTCACATCTTTTTGAAGTGTAGGCCACCAAAGCCCTGCACACAAAATCTTATGTGAAGTTTCTCTCCCTACATAATGTCCTCATGCAATCCCATCATGTGCTTCTTCAAGTATCATCGGTCTTTCGTGTTCCAGTGCACAGCACCTCAATATTTCATCTGCACCCAACTTGTATAGATTCCCTGCAATCAACCAATAATCTACTGCTTTTACTACCAATTGATTCTTCTGCGCAACCGTCATGTCTAATGGAGCCATACATGTATTTAGAAACTGCACAATGTCCGAGAAGTAATCATCCACTATCTTTATTGCAAATAGTTGTGCATTTGGGAGGCTATCATCTAAGTTTCTTGCATCTTCACCAGAAAATGTGCACGATAAATGATTTGGTCCTTCATTCATATTCCCTGGTTTCACTACAACCTCAAAGTCATATTCCTAAAATAATAATAGCCATTTTCATATTCTCCCCCCCCCCAACACTAGCTTGTTGACTAAGTATTTTAATGCATAATGGTTTGTATACATCTTAAAGTGGGACCCAACTAAATAATTCTTGAATTTATGTAGTGTATAGACCATTGCCAATCCTTCTCGTTCTGTGGTCGTATAGTTCTTATTTGCTATAGATAACTTCTTTCTTGCAAAATCAATTGGGTGATCTATCTCTCCCTCCCCTGGTTGGGATAGTACCGCACCAAACGCTATGGACGATGCATCTACGTGTACATGGAACTCGTTGTTACAGTATGGAAAAATTAAAATCGGTGCAGTCACAGGTTTCTTCTTTAAGGTTTCCAAACCCTTCTGATAGTCTGATTTCCATTGAAACTTTTCTTCCTTCAATAAATTTTTCATCGGTGCGGTGATTTGCGCGTAGCCCTTGATAAACTTCCTGTAATATCTTGTATGACCCATAGTTTCCCTTAGTTTTCTGACTGATGTAGGAGGTTCTAAATCGAGAATTACTGCAATCTGTGTTGGATCTATTAATAATCCTTGTTTGAACACTACATGTCACAACATAATTCCAAACAAAACGTAAAAAATGCACTTCTTTAAGTTCAGTGAAATCTAACATTTTCTACACCAATCTAACATTATCCTGAGGACTTCTATATGATGCTTCAATCCTCTGAACACAATCCAATCATCTAGATATGCTTCAAGGAACTTATGGGTGAACTCCTTGAACGCTGCAACCACTACTCTGGAAAACAATACAAGGGCATTCTTCAATCCGAATGGCATTAGTGTATATTGATAACTCCCCCACTCAGCTGAAAAAGCAGTCTTGTGTTGATCCTCCTACGCAATTTTTATATGATGGTACCCCGAGAATCCATCTGTGAAAGAATAAGTTTCTTAGCCTCCTACGTTCTCCAGTACCTCATCCTTGAATGGTGTTGGGAATGGGTTATGTAATCATGTGTCATTGAGCTTCCTTAGATCCACGCAGATCATGATTCCTCGTGTCTTCTTGTCCTGCACTACCATTGGACTGATTCACTCAAATTCTTTTACCGATTCGATGATTCCTGTGTCCAACATCCTATCTATTTCAGCCTTCACCTTCTCCTTGTACCTCGTATTTAACCTATAAGGCCTTTTTCGCACTGGCTTAGCTCATGGTTCCAGTGGGATCTTCATCTTGCATAAGTCTCATGTTATTCCCTTCATCTCTAAAAATGTTGTTGGGAATATTTTCGCAATAAGTTTGCAATCTTCTCAATTGTCTCATCACTCCAATAATCTCCTATCTACGCAAACTTAGGATTCTTTGTCGTCTCATGTTTTACCTTCCGCATATTTATGGGTTGTGTATATGCGGTGGATTCAAGCTCTGGCCCTTATACTACTCGTTCTCCTTCTATATCGGGTACTTGTATATTTTTGGGATCCTCTTCATCATGTTCTGCCTTAGCCACATTATACCACTCTAATAACTTGTGGACAGTAATCTTATCTCTATTCGCACTCCATACTGGTACCACCTTCATCATCCCTTCTTATGAGAAGATCTTCGTTCGAATATCCTGTATCCCTACATCTATTGATGGAGATTCATGTTCAAATGTAAATGTCATTTTGACCCTCTAGACCATCTCTTCCCATCTTATTGTCTCCCTGCGCATTTCCAATTCCAAATACCAGTTCTTCGGAATTGTGTCCAGTGGGTGTATAAATCCATGTGTCCATTATGTTTCTGATATTGAACTCCAAAAATCCTTGCACTGTTCAACATGATCTGCTGGATCACTCTCTCATGTATACTTCTACGCAATATTTTCTTCCTTAGTGCCAAACCTTGTTTTTATTAGTCTGTTGCACGGCGACCAGTCGTTCATTCCCTCTCTGTGTGCATCCCACCATCTGGTTGGAGTCGCTTTCAGGGCAACATCTAGTGATAACATCCTTTGTTGTTATGGTACTTGCAACTCAAATTCCTTTACAAGCATGCTTATATAAGTTGATCCATCATACCTAGGTGGATCATGTAGCTCTGTTCCAATCTAGTGCAAGGATCTAGAGATGCGTGCACATCATCTAGTTGACACTTCATGCATTCTCTATTGCCAATGCTCTAGACCTTATTCAGAATCGTATGCACATGAATTGATATTTCACCAACTTAGCGTACCATCTATTGTAGGGTTGACATAATCATCCATCCTTACCATCATGTTGTATAAGTTTTCAATGTCATTCCCTCTGGTTTGCTCTATATATATCTTTCCTTCTGATGGGTCCAAGGGTGCAGTCGCTTTCAAATATCATATCCCTCCTCTTCAATTTGATGATCACTTGGTTATCAAAATCCCATTCCAGTCCCATCAGTGTTGGATATGGTTGACTATCATCCACGATCTCAATTACTTCAAATTTTTCCACGCTGCACACTTCATCTATGTTCTCATGTCAAAAAATCAATCAGTACTATTTTGTGTTGATTTGCGAGTCTTAGTTGAAAAGGAGACCATCTAAATTGGGTTTTCCCATCAGATCCCATGTCTTCTTAGGTAAAACATTCACATCATAACCCAAGTCCAAGATAACATTATCCACATCATACTCCCCAATTTGTGCACTGCATTTGAATTCTCTGTTGGTCCTCTGAATCCTCTGCAGTAACTAGTTTTCCATCCTTTGTGCAATGGGAGTTTCCCTTCCTCATGGGCAATGACCAATCATGTCATATAGTGTACTCAGTGCAATTTCATCCTTCATTAGCTCTACACAAATTTTCAGGAATTTTTTTAGCATACTCACATTTCCAGTTGGTTTCTTAGGCACAACGTGATCTTCTACAGGAGGTGCAGCTGACGTTGGTGCTCCCTAATCCAATCCGAGTAATTTTTTTCTTGCTCTCTTATATGTCTCCTTTTCTTGATAAGGATTGAAGGTTGGCATAGGCCATGTTGACTTCCTTACCCATTGTTCAGTCTGCTTCCCTTCATTCGTCATATCAGCCCCTATTCTATCTCCTCTGTGCATAACAATTGATATTCTCGATCCTTCATTGCGTCTTTCGGTTGATATTTTATGCACATTCTGATTTGGATTTGGGTTCTAGTTTCCTCTAGCCTACCATTTAACAATGAACTAGGGACACTCTTCTATCACATGGTCTAATGTTATGCAGTATGTGCAAGTTGTACACAGATTTGGACAGTCTTGGTCCAAGTGTCCGGGTTGATTACAATTATAACATATAATCGGTCCTCTTCCTCCTCTATCGAAATTTCCTCTACCTCGACCTCTACCAAAGTTTCCTATGTTCCCTGGATTGGAACCTATTTGAGTATTATATTGCGAACCACCCCCTTCTTTTGCATCATTCTCTTCCTAGATCCTATACATATTGGATGTGCACTCCTTCATTGATTCGAATGTGCAGAAATCCTTCTCTTCATGTCTCGCTGACTTGCAAAAATTCTAGAACAAGTTCCTTGGGATACTCTGATATTTATGTGGTAATGGACACTTCGTTGGGTGATGGCCCCATTTCTTACATATCTCGCAATATCCTCCTCCTAATAATGGATTTGGCGCTCCCATTTCCAAATATTGTGTGAATGTTGGGCATTCATCCTTGTGATGGCCTTCATTCCTACATTTGGTACACCATACTTGCTCGTGTTTATCCTTTCCCTTTTTCAGTTATKCCAGTTGAATCACAAATACAACCAACTACGTCTGAACTTGCACCATCCCTCCATTGTCTCTTACCGGAGATGATTCCAATTTCATTGMAAATTCTAGTGCCTTGGGCTGCAACGCAACCGTCTGTTGAATCAACGGCCTAAAAATGTGTGGTATAATCCTTGCAATGAAACATTCTTGATGTTTTTGATCATGGATTTGGAAATATAGACTACCCATCATATCCTTGAACCTTTGATCGAAGTCCCATACTAACTTTGTTTGTACATGTTTAATCTCCTTCAATTTATAATGTACTATGACTCTGACTTTGGCTTCTTGAACTCCTTTAGTTGTGCTTTCCTTATCTCTGCCAAATTTCTGGCATGTCCTGTAGGTGTGGTACTCTGCAACTTCATGTACCAAACCAACACACGACCTCTAAATGTTGTATCCAATTGTGCAATATTCACATCCTTGTCTTGGACATTCTTTGCAACCCAAATTGTCTCACAAACAAACAAGTGTTGTTTTGGGTCCTCTAACCCAACACCCTGGAACTCATGCAATCTAAGGGTGTTGTCTACCCTTTCCATGTTGCTTTGTGTATTATCTATGCTTGGTGATGTTGGTTGACTCTGATTCTGACTCTGACTCTGCGCACTACTTCCACTACTCCGATTGCTACTACTTGATCCTCCCTGGCTAGCTACAATTTCTTTTGACAAGTCTTAAATTGTTATTTATGATTATGGTGACACACATGGGGTCATGGATTCAACAAAGGACCTTGTCTAAGTAGAACTTAATAGTTATTCTATTATTGGACTGGACTAAAACTCCTCTTTGTCTCTTCCTATATATGGTATCTCCACGATTCGAAATATTTCACAAGGTTCTCTCCCCTCTATCTCACTATGTGACTCTCCTATCTCATCCTCGGTATTTTTCATCTTGTACCTCCTTCCTCTATGTAGCTATCCAAACTCGTATTCTTCCTCTAGTATACCCTCTTCTTGCATCATCAAATCCTCCCTTCCTTTTTAATCACTTCCTTCATTCTCTCAGACTATCCTCGTGTCATCCCCTGGTTCCCCTATGTGCATGAGCCTCTTAGAAGTCGGATTCCATTATCATCACACACTTGTCACACAATAGCATTTTTATCCATGTACCTAATGATTTCAGGAACCTCCCGCGTGGACCTTTGAAAAAGTCCCTTTCTATGACACTGTATGATTGAATGCAATCTACTACAATTATATAATATATCCTCCTAGTATGTCATCCAACCAAAAATAAATTGCATGAGTAGTTGGGTTACTTACATAATTCAGTTGTCTTACCAATTCAGGAGTCCAATTCCTCGACGTTGTATCCATGTACCTTCCAGTTTTTTTCACTAATCTTTCTAGCCACTCAGTCAAAATAATTGGAAATTCGCCAAAGAAAATTTCATGCATATTTGTGTGCACATGCCTTTACATCCATTACTTTTCACTCATCCAAAGGTTTTTGTTCTCTTGTCGAGCAAACTCGCGTTCCTTCCTTTCCAACCATTATGATATCTCCTTCTTAGTCGAACTCCGAAAAAATCCCCTTAATCACAAATTATGGGTCTCAACAATGGAACCATTTATTCGAGTTGCACGTGGTTTGTAAGACCCTAGGTTCAATTTATCTATGACCAACAAAACCCACCAGACACGGGCCCTTTCGGCATCACTTGCTTGCGCATATGAAGTCTCACCCGAGGTATCTATTGGGACTGTAAGAACCAAACTTCTGCAGTAGTAAGGGAATGGGAGGCAATCCTTCGGTTCATTCTTTCTTATTATTTATGTGCACATAAACATGTCCTTATTCTTTACTAACTTACTTAATGATTCAGATTCATATTCTCATTATAGTAAAGATTACTACATAAACTCATTTCTTTACCAGTCATGAATATTGTGCCATGATTAAACATAAGATAAATCTAATCTACTATGAATCCAGACATAATTCATAAGCAATCACATTAAATACACATGACACAAGATTTAGCGTGGTTCACCCAACTCTAGACTACGTCCACAATGGTTGGCTTCTTTATTATGCTTTTGTTAAGTGCTTCAGGCTTGTGCACTGCACTTACAAAGATGTATCATTTTCATATTTCTCTTCTCCTAGCCTAGTCGCTCTGCAGTGCAAGCCTCTCTATCTCTGCATCATCCCTTACATACAGACACGGATTCCTCTCTTTTACACACTAACACCAGAAAATAATAGGAACCGAATAGACCTCAACATAACATAACATGACATAAAATAACTCAACAAGGAACCCCTACTCTCCCAACCTGTTACATATTTATACATCAAATCTAGGGCTTAAAACTCTACTTGGTTTATCCCAAAAACCCATTGCATTGCATGGCTAATTCAGTTAACTGGTTGTTTGATTTCTTTCCTCTGCTTTTCCCTCTACATGTTGATTTTGCGCGTCCTTCCATATTTAGAATGTTGAGTTGTCATCCTTCCTTTTCGTCTGTTTTCTTCTCTTTCTTTATTATTCTTTATTCGTGTATTTGCTTTATTCTCTGTTTTATTTTTCTTACTACACGTTGTCCTTCTTAGTCCATCTCAGTTGTGCATTTCCTCATCCTTCTTCTTCTTCTCTTATGTGCACCTCTTCTACAAACTTCTTCTGTACTTAGGATTTTTCTCAAAACTGTATTCCAAAACTGCCTGTCCAAAAATCCTTTAGCCCCCAACAACCACACTCTTTGGTTTTCATGAGACATTTCCAGCTTGCCAAATGAAGTCCCTTATATTCCAAACTACTTTTCCAAAGGTAATTGAAGCAATATTTTTTAATCCAAGTAAGGATTCATTTAGGAATCTCAGCCATGAGGTGCCAATAAACAAGGATTACTTCCAAAATTGATTTAATGAGGACTAGGTGGCCTCCCTCGGAGATCCAATGGTTGCACCAAAATTTCATCTTCTTCTCCACCTTAGACACTAACCAGGACCAATTAACAATTCCATACTTATTGGTCTTAATGGCATATCCCAAGTATATGATACCATCCCCTATCTCCTTTCTCTCAAATGGGAAAAGGTTGGAGAATATAGCTCTATGTTCTTCACTTCCATTAGGTAGATAGACGGTGGATTTCCTTTCATTAATAATCATCCTTGTTGTTGCACTGAAATTGTTTAGAATATTCTTTAAGATCTAGCAGTATGCAATAGCACAACGAAAAAAATTTAATACGTCATCTACAAATAGTAAATGAGAAAGTCTTTTCAAAGGCCCAAATGTGATTCCATGAAAGGCACAAGTTCTACGATATTCTAACAAGGCTTGACTTAAACCTTCCATCACCAAAATAAAAAAATTGGGATAATGGACAGCCATGTTTGATCCCACTTCTTGATTTGAAGAACGTTGAGCTAGTACCAATAATTAAAAGTGAAAAGGAGGTTGAAGTGACACCCACCATAATCCATTTGACAATATGTAAATAAAAACCAATATGTAGCAGTAATAATCTAAGATATAACCAGAAGACTCTATCAAAATATTTTGATAGATCAATTTTGAAGATCGGTATATCATTCTTTTTTCTTTTGATAGTGTGGAGACCTTCCTCCACTTCTCTAATGGCTTCATGAATTAATCATCCTTTCAAAATCTGATTTTTTCTTGGGAAATGAAGTTGGAGAGCAATGGATTAAGTTGCAATGCAATGATTTTCAGACTGAATTTTAGAGACAAAAGTCTTCTAAAGTGGAGGGTAGATCTTATTCTCAAATCAGGGCTACAAAAGGTAGTGTTTATGGATTGTTTTAATTCTCCCTTTGATATGACTTCTTCCATAACATTGAGTATATCCTACCCCATAAGCTCAAAAAAATCCTAGTAGAAGTATGTAGTCCAGCCGTCAGGGCTAGAACTTTTGTCCTTTTTGAAAGATTCCAAGACACCACAAAGTTCTTTCATATATATATCTCTGAAGAATTCTCTATTATCAACCTATTCAATCATCTTCAGAAAAAATTATTAAAATATATAACATATCCTCATTATATTCACTCCCTTTCTTAGAAAAATGATATTTGAAATGCAACACCCCCATCTCTACAATCTCTAAGAAACCATTTTTCTTATTTCCAAGTTGGTCCTCTAGTTCCCAGATAGTATTGCAATTTTTCCTATGATTTGTGAATTTTTGGAAATACTTGGTGTTATGATCACCCACTTCTAGCTAGAGAGTGTACCTCTTGAGGCACCATGCATGTTCCTTCTCAATTAGAATGGAGTGATGCTTGGATTCCAACATTTTTCAAGGATCCCTTACCTCTGAAGAAACCATCGGGTTTCTGATTTCGTGGTCATACAAGTCCTCCGGATCTTTTTAAATAAGTTTAATATCATTTACATGAGCTTGTCTGCAGTTTTTATCCCAAAGAGATGCTACCTTTTTCAACTTCTGTAAATTATCCACAAAGGGATCACTAGTTGACAAGCCCCTATTCAAGGAAAATGGGATCCACTTGGAGTATACTAGTTGATTAAGGTAGTCAATATTTTCCAAGGTAGAATTATACTTGTATGGCAATCCCATCTTGCGTTCTAATTTTCCAAGTTCTAATAATATGGGCCAATGATCAGAGCAGCAGATCAAGCTTACCCATGAACAGTAATTATGAATGGTATGGATCAAGTCTTCTTTAACTATAAATTAGTCTATTTGTTTGTGTATACCTTCATCCCCACTCTGATTGTTGAACCAGGTCGGTACCAAAACCATAGGTTCCACATCTACAAGGTTGCATGCTTCAAATTTCTCAAGAAAGTAATTAAAGAGTGTGTCCTCTTGACCCAGCCTACCCCATATCTCATTTTTATTCATAGTAAAATTTAAATCACCTTTGAGCACTAAACTCTCGTCCATAGCTAGAATCGAGTCAAATGTTTTATTCCATAACTCCTCCTTCCTAGCATAGGGCCCGTAGACATTGAGAATTATGAAGTGTTCATTTATCTCTAGGATTAAAAAATTTGTAAAGAGGCCAGAAACAATGGAGAATGAATTAGTGAGAGTAATCCTAGGATACAATCTGGTGATTAAACCATCTGACAATCCTGCAGAGTTAGACCCAACGAACTTCCAGCCAGGGAAGAGGCAATCAAGATCAAAGAAGAAGGATTCAAACGAACACATGGTTTCCTGAATAAGTATAATATCAGATTTAGAGTCAGCACAAAGTCTACGGAGGGATAGTTTTTTGGCTTTCCCTCCTAAGCCATGAATATTGACGGAAAAAAAATGATCATTGGGAAAACTTGTGTGAGGTCATCCCTGCTCTAAGGACACATGTGATAAGTTTTTGTTTACCTAGACAGACATCATGAGAATCTCATTATTGTGCGTGATTTATTGCAAACTTAGGACCAAATTTTGATGGGACACAATTTGAGCATAAACCTCCCAAAAAGGAAACACGATATCCCCTAGGCCACGGAATATATGGCTCTCTCCCCGAAGAATGAGATGAGAGCTCAGAGGGAATTTCACCATGCCCGACCCAGGAGGTGGGAGGCATAGGGGGATCAATACAAGGAGGGGATTCGGGAGGGATATAAACAAAAAAAAAGTTTAGGGACAAGAGGGGAAATGACTACATTATGTGGGAGAGTCTCAAACCCCACCCCTATTATTTCATTTGAAGAAATAACAGTAAAGGAAGAACAAGGAGTAAAGTGTTTTTCAAATTGGATAACTTACCAACATCTTGGAAAGATTGTATTGTCGCGGCCCAAATTGCCTTTAGATTGTTGCGCTAGCACTCCATAAGTTCCAAATCTCTTGTTAACTTGTTCAATCTGATGGTGCCCCTGCACCCTGATTTACCTTAATTGTTTCACTGGTGATAGAAATTCCATGCAGTGTGTGGGAAGGATCATTTTGGACAGACACTTGCTCCTTAGCGGGTTGCAAATCACCTTTAATAGAAAAAGTAGGAGAAGGCGAGGGAGAATTTTTGCAATGATAAATTAGTGTGTTGAGGGGACAACATTGTCTCCCAGTCATGAGCCAGACCAGATTTCTGAAATCTCAAATCACACTCTGCATGCAAGCGTCCCACACAGTGGCAGCAAGTACATCAAAAATGAAAATGGAGATAGTCCATTTGTTGCATGTAGATTTTTTCTCCTAAGACGATATCCATGGATTCGTAAAGGCCATTCCTGGGATCAACATCCCACCAGGATTTGTGCTACATATTAGTAGTTTTATTATTTATATCTTTTGTCTTTTGTGATAAAGCTTCGCAGGACCTCACCAATGGTCGAAAGCCCCTCATCCAACTAGAATTCAATGGGGATATTCAAGAGCTTAATCCATATCGGTAGGCTAGATAGGATTTCCTCTTTGGCATAGAAGAGAGTATGCCAAGGCTTTGAATAGAAAAGGTGTTAGTTCCAGTACCACTGGCCCACAAGGATATTCTCCACATCGGCCTTATACTGAAAAATCACTCCCATCCAACCTCTACAGAGAAGGTGGAAAGTAGGAAGGTAACCCATGGTCAGCTACCATTCCTTTTTTATCCATGCAAAAATTGTGTTGTAATCCATTCTCCTGCCCAGGGATTTTCCCATTATGGATCAACCATGCAAGTCTATAATTTTTGAAACCCGGATATATTCACCCACAACGAGAGCAACTCTTCCACCCCTAGCTTTTATAATTTTTTTGTCATTTTTTCCTGCGTTTGTGTGCAAATTGTCAATAGGGTCAGTATTCAAAACCTAAGAGGGGGAATTCATAGAGAGTTTGGCCTTATCCCCTCTCTTCTCTACATCATTAGACATATTCTTTGAAATTGAATGATGAGTCCTTGGAGTTGAATGAAGTTCTGAGGGAGATACAATATCCTTCATGGCCTCACATGAATCCCCTTGAGATTTACAAGGTAGATTTAACTCTTTGGAAAAATGGGTCGACTCCGTAGTACCTAGAGTGATGAGGTGTCCAGCCAACAAAGCATTCTCCTGACAAGTAACTGACATGGAGAGATTTGATCCCCTTCCTATCTCATGCATGGAGCCATCATATGTGGGATGTGTTGCATCGAGTTGCAGCTTTGGAGATGAGAAAATCTCATATTCTGATAGAAGATCGTCAATATAGTCAACCAACGGATCATATCCCTTCATTTTTTCTTGGGATCAACCCCATGCAAGGAAGATCAGGCCCTAGTTATGTCATCACCTAGTTAAAATGGTATTTGTCATGCCACCATTGTTATAATATAAAATGTGTTGTCTATATGTTAATGATTTATATCATGAATGATCTCTATGTTGTTAAATTAAATTTGAGATGTCATATTTAACATGTATATATTATTGTTCGTGTATATTATGGTTTTTCATATCATGATGATGTTGATGTTGTTTGATTTATAAAATGTATTGTGTAAGTTAATGATTAATATTATTAATGATTTCTCTGTTTTTAAATGAAATTTGAGATGTATCACTCATTAAAATTTTAGATGCCATATAATGTTTAACTCAAGTTAAAATCATTTAATGTCATTTTTGCCATAACAATTTAATTTTATTTCATTTTATAATGTTTATGCATTTTTCAAAGTGAATTCTTTGTTGTGCAAGAAAATAAAATATGTTGATTAAACATGTTTACAAACTTTATTAAATGATTCAATCAATGATTTTCTAAATTGATTAATATTTCAAATCAATTTTTCGATTAAATAATAATTTTTAAATATAATCTTAAATATTTTTACTAATTTTTTCATCAATTTTGATAAAATTAAAATTATTATAGTTAAATCTAACAAAATAATTACTCCTTCAATAATATGTAATGATAACATCATGCACCCTGGATGGGTGACAGCTGGCCAACTGGAGATCATTAGCACGTGTGCAGCCAGGAGAGTTATTACCTCCAGCTGTCATCTAAACCTCCAAACAATTTGAATGACGGGCTCTTGTGCAACATTTATGATAGTGCGTTGTTTCACCACTGAGAATTTAATGGCTCCTCATGCGAACTAGAGCTAGAGTACTGAAGAAGGTACTCGACCTCGGGTTGGTGTCACTTATGCTTTCATGGCACCCCCCACAGTCATTTCGCCGGCCTCTATGTGTTGATGATTACAGCTGTGTGAGACATCCTCCAGGACACGGACCTAAGAGAGAGCTCCTAAGATGGGTGTGTGGTTCCCATCTGAGACAGAACTGGAACGTTGTATTGGCCTCCTATTTACAAAGATTTGAGATGAAATCCAGATGATTCTCTTGTGTAACGCAGTGAGAAAGAAGATTTGTTGAGTTAGACGTGCATGTGGTTGAGCATAGGTGAACGTGTGAATTCCCATGAGCTAGGTGCATCGTTCTAAGACAAAGATGAAACAATGTAATAGCCTCCTCTGAGAAGAGAGTTGATATGATGAACTCCATATGAATCTCATGCGTAATGCATTGGGAAATAATATCTGTTGATTTGGACGTGCCTGTGGATGAGCACAGGTGAACGTGATCCTAGTGGTTGAGCACTAGTCAGTGTGGCTCTCTTGTGAGACTCAATGAGATAGATATGTGGACATCCATGTTTATGTGCCCCTAGTGACTGAGAATTAGTGGGTGTATAATATTCCTTGCTATATTCTTCAAGAGTCAGACTTACCTGTAACCCTAATTGTTATGAAAGGGGTACAAGTCGATCCCACCTTAATGTAAAAGATAATTAATATGGAAATTATTAATTATATTATAATTTATTGAGGTTGGCCTTGTTGTGCCAATAGACACTTGTGTTGATAGGTTCAGTCTAATATAAGTAAAGGTAAATTCCCCATTGAGGAATCATAATCACAAGTGTGAGTTTGGAAATTTCAGCAAACACTTGCTCTTACGAAGAGTGTGCACCTCTCTTGGGCGCTTGGTTTCTAGGATTTGTGAGCACCCTTTTGTGTGCTAGGTGTTTATGGTGGTGGATGTATTTCTCTTAAATAATATAGAAAAGGATTGGTTGGGTTTTCTTCCCTCTTTGAGAAGGGTTTCCCAGGATACTTCTTGTGTACTTTTGCATGGTGTTTCTTCTTGTGATCTTGGTTGCTGCAACAAATTGTCTATGGTTTAAGTAAAATGCTAAAATGGAATGAACTTGATGCTTAAGCCTAGATTATTGAAAAATAAACATGGTATCAGAGCATAGGTCTTGAAGAACCCATTGCACAAGCATCTACCAAGTCATCTTCTCATTTTAACAGAATTGTACGGCCCTCCTAGGGTTTCCAGAAAATCTGTACAACCCTCCTTTTTTAGGTGTTCCAGCCCTTAATACTTGGACGTTGGGGATGAAATTTGGACAAGAGGGTACGGCCTCCTTCAATGTACCTCCAGAAGCTCTTAAAGTGAAATTCCAAGAATTTTTTTATTTTTGGCCCTAGGCTTTCTAGGGTTCCGCAAATTTCTACAAATTTCTGGTTTTTAGGGTTTCTGCAACTCTTTGAAGAATCCTTCAATATTACCTGTGTTCTTCTAAATTTCAAGGCTTATTGTTGGCAATCATAATCCCAACAAAACCTAAGGTTGCTAGCCTAGCCTAGCCGTTAGGTTTTCTATCCCAGTGGACAAGGGTTTGTGAAGAATCTAAAATTATGATGAACAGAACTATGATGGAAGATAAGCTTGATGAATAAAGAAACTTCGAGTTCCTGGAAGACAAGACTTCAAAGGAATACTTATTGTGGGTGATACAAAAAGGTGACATTGTGACTACCTTCTTCATGAAAATGTCAGAGGACAGAAATCAGCTAGGTTCCATTGGAGAAATCAAATCAGCACCCTCAGGTATGCACTTGTATATATACTATTTGTATCACTATCATGAGGGTAATTGAAGGAGGAATGAACCTTTTGTTGAAGTAATGGATCTAGAGGGATCTCAGTGCATTCAGAGGAACAACACACTAAAAGTAAACAATCCAGGTTTGATTGTTGTAATTTCCATTCCTCTAACCTATATTTATAAAGTTTGCTACATTACAAGTAGGTGTTGTAGCTATGACAACAATCCTTAAATTGTTTTGACTCTAGAGATGTACTCATTATTCTCCGTTAGGAGATATTCTTGTGTTGGTTCCTTTTGTTTTCTTGTTTCATACAGGTTAACAATGAAGGAATATGTTTATCCTTCAAAGGGAGTCACTTGACTAAGAGGGAGTCAAAACTATGTGAGAAAGAGGAAGAATAGAACCATCATTGAGGAAACCAATGCAATAATGCATGATTAGAATATTTCTATGATTCTATGGGCAGAAGCATGCATGACATAGTATATGTTCAGAACAAGAGTCTTCACCAGACTTTGAAAAACATAACTCCCGAAGAAGCCTTCACCAGAGTGAAGCCTAAGATTGAACACTTCAGGATATTTGGGTTCCCAGTGTATTTTCATGTACCCAAACAGAAGAAGTCCAAGATAGACCCTTCAGGGAGAAAGGATACATTTATGGGATAACAGTGAATCTTCAAAGACATTCCAGATCGACATCCCTAGTCAAATACGGACTGAGACAAGAAGAGATGTTGTCCTTGAAGAAGAGCCAGCCTTTCAAAGATCCAAAGAATCTCAGATGGAGATTGACAGTGAGACAATACCTTCTTCCCCTTCAGAGCCAAATTCTTCAAAGATCCAAAGAATCTCAGATGGAGATTGACAAGGAGACAATTTTCCCTTCTGCCAAATGGTTCGAAGGGAGACTGACACATCCCACCTAATCCGGGCTTCCAAATTGATGTCCTGTAGATATTGAAGAGGGCATGTACAGTCTGCCTAGGCTCATCTCTATACAAGAGGCAAAGGAACATACAAGCCTCTTAAGGCATATCCCGAGAGAACAAAGAGATTTTTCGAGCTACTTTTCATCCATGAGCCACATCATTGATTATGAGCCTTCTTGTCATAGAGAAGCGATAGGTGAACAAGTATGGAAAGATGCCATAACAAAAGAATACTAGTATATCTTAAAAGAATGAAGTATGAGACATTATTCCAAGACCAGTAGGGAAGTCTATGGTGACTTCCAACTGGATCTATGAAATCAAGCATGCAGTTGATGGAAGTGTCAAGAAATACAAACCGAGATCTGTGGCCAGAGGATTCCCACAAACAAAGGGAGTTATCTATGATGAGACACTTGATCCAGAAGCTGAGTTGTTGGATACAAGAAACATTTGAATTATGATTATTAGATAAAGGATTAGGGTATGATACACTACTTCTTGGGACAAGAAGTATGACAGAGGACTGATGAGATTTTCTTGAGTCGAGGAAAATATACAATGAATATATTCGGTATGAATATCTAGTTAACACCAGACCTGATTCATGTTATGCAGTGAATGTACTTAGTCAATTCATGAGTCAATCGAGATAGACTCACTGGATAGCAGCAGAGAATGTATTGAGATATATATGAGGCATAGTTGGATATGACCTGAGATTTTCCTCGAGTGTGGACTTGAGTTTGTATGGATATACCGATACAGATTGGGCAAAGAGTACAGTGGGACGGAAGAGCACATCTGGTTGTTGTTTTACCTCGGAGTTTTCCATGGTTTCCTGATGTAGTATGAAGAAAAGCTCTATGGCCTTGATTACCACAGAAGCAAAGTATATAGGATTGAGTGTGCGAAGTAGTGTGGCTTCATAAGCTTCTGACATATTTACTTCATCATGAGATGGATTCTATGATCATAACCAGAGTTGTGTGAAGCTCTTTGAGAACCCTGTGTTTCATGATAGATTGAAACATGTTGAGATGAAATATCATTTTCAGAGACATGATGCAGAGGAAAGCAATACATGTGCAGTACCTTCCTACACATGATCAGATTGCAAACATCTTCACCAAACTGGCTTCATGAAGAATACCTCTCTACTTGAGAGGGAGTTTTGATGACTAGAGCCAAGACAAAGTTCGAGTACTTATGTGTGAGACTTGGCATGATGGAGAATGCCTCCCTAGCTTGGAGGGAGTGTTGATGATTACAGTTGCGTAAGACATCCTCTAGGACACAGACCTGAGAGAAATCCCTTGATATGGGTGTGTGGTTCCTATCTGAGACATAATTGGAACATTGTGTTGGCCTCCTCTTTACAGAGAGTTGAGATGAAATCCAGATGATTCTCCTATGTAACACAGTGAGAAAGAAGATATGTTGAGTTAGACATGCTTGTGGCCGAGCACAGTTGAACATGTGAATTCCCATGAGTTGGGTGCATCATTCTGAGACAAAGATGAAACGATGTATTAGGCCTCCTTTGAGAAGAGATTTGAGATGATGAACTCTAGATGACTCTAAGGTGTAATTCAATGGGAAAGAAGATCTGTTGAGTTGGGTGTGCTTGTGGATGATCACAGGTGACCGTGATCCTAGTGGTTGAGCACTAGTGAGTGTGGCTCTCCTGTGATACATAGTGAGATAGATATGTTGACATCCCTATGGATGTGCCCCTAGTGGCTAAGAACTAGTGGGTGTATAAGATACCTTGATATATTGTTCAAGAGTCAGACTTACCTGTAACCCTAATTGTTATGAAAAGGGTACAGGTCGGCCCCACCTTATTGTAAAAGATATTTAATATGGTAATTATTAATTATATTATAAGTTATTGAGGTCGGCCCTATTGTGTTGATAGACACTTATGTTGACAGGTTCAGTATAATACAAGTAAAGGTAAATTCCCCATTGAGGAATCATAATCACAAGTGTGAGTTTGGAAATTTCAGCAAACAATTGCTCTTGGGAAAAGTGTGCACCTCTCTTGGGCGCTAGGTTTCTAGGGTTTTTGAGCACCCTTTTGTGTGCTAGGTGTTTATGGTGGTGGAGGTATTTCTCTTGAAGAATATAGAAAAGGATTGGTTGGTTTTTCTTCCCTTGTTGAGAAGGGTTTCCCAGGATACTTCTTGTGTACTTATGCATGGTGTTTCTTCTTGTGATCTTGGTTGCTGCAACAAATTGTCTATAGTTTAAGTAAAATGCTAAAATGGAATGAACTTAATGCTTAAGCCTAGATTATTGAAAAATCAACACTATGAAGATAAGATCCCTTTGGCATTATGTCATTCTCCATTCTCAGTTGGATCTATGGCTCTTTTTGTTTTCCACATCTTCCTATTTTGGACACTCTCTCGTGGCCTCCTTACCTATGTTGGTCACCCTGTGTAGTTTCCATTTCACCAGTGTTGATCCTCTAGCCTGGTTTTCGCCTCCTTGCTACAATTTCTACTGTAATCCCTCCACCATTCCCAGAGAGCGTGTAAAACCCAAAAGAGGGCCATTGTACTACAGCTTTATTGTGTGGCACAACCTCCCTGACCCCTCGCAACCATCTCCTCTAACCTCCAACTCCCCCAGAAGGGGAGAGAATTGGACTAAGTCTCCTCCGCCCTCCCCTCATTCCCACCAGTCGCCTCCACCCTCCCCTCATGCCCACCAGTCACCTCCACCCCTCTCTGATACTATGCATGATTCTGGAAATTTCTCGGTGGAAGAAAAAATTCCTCATCTTGAGTTGCAGCCTTTGGAAGCACCACCCGAGCCTTGTATCATCACCAGGCCCCAAGCCTGGCCTCTGGAGCAAGGAAGTTTCATGGTGGAGGAAGAAATTCCCCCCAGCTGGCTAACAGAGTGGATAGCCAAGAAAACAACCCTTGGGCTGGATATGGAAGAAATTCCACCGACGTTTTTTGATATGGATACAACTCCTCATGCGGACACGGATGGGAAAATTGAGCAGCCTCTGTCGAATCCTCATCGTTTTTCAGACGACCACCTTCAGTTGATCTTTGATATGCGACGAAGCTTGGAGGACCAAACTCATAATAAAAGTATTCTCAGTCGACACATGGACCTCATGTTCGACTCCTTGTCAGATGCGCCGGAGAAAAATTATTGTCTGACCTGTGGACAAAGGTTCGTCTTCACCTACAGCACTGATGGACGCCCAGGTTTGTCAAATTTCTAGCTTCTCTCTCTTTTTGCATATTAGGAACCAACTTCAAATTTTCTCAGTTTTGTTAAATTTTCTAATGTATGGCAGCAACCATGGTAGATACATTCTCTGGTGCATGACACTAGACACGACTTATGTATGAAACATGACATTTGTCACGTTGAACTCTGAAATTACAGTTATGGTTTCCAAGTGCTTTTGCAAACCACCTATTCTAGTTTCCCTGATGTGGCAAAACAGGTGGCAAGCAAAAAACATTGTAATGTTTTGATTCTTTTAAGGTAATATATATATATTTCCTCTTTTATTTACAAAAAAAAATGATAACATCATGCATATTAAATCATGAAAACAATTATTATTATTAGCAAGTTTTTTGATAAAGTTGTTTTGAGGAATATAAATGTCACATTTACATTTAAACATAGGAAAAAAAAATTGAACTTTAAAATTATTATAGGTAATAAGAATAAATTTTTCCAATTCACCATAAATCAATCCTTTTAAAATTGTTTATTTTTTTATTCTTTACCCTTGAATCTCAACAATCATTCAATTTACCATAGAGTAATACTTTTAAGGTTGGTTATCATGTGTTAGCATTGAATATCAAAATGATAGCTCATGTTAGGTACATGTAAATTAGTAATCCACCTTTACGTATGGTGGTGGAAGCTTAGTATTGAAAATTGCAGACGACATAGTAGCAATATTGTCGTTGTGTTGGAATCTAGTTCTTAACATTGTGTTATAGTGTCAATTAGGGTGACCATTTTATGGACCTAGCTTATAGGTTATAGTAGTTATTGATCACATGTATATATTTTATTATTGTGATGTATATTTTACATATATATTTGACATTTATATTTGATATATATTTTATTATTGTGATGTATATTTTACATATATATTTGACATATATATTAATTTTGATATTGTCGTCATTTATATTATACCATTTCCATATCATGTTGATGTTGTTTGATTTATAAAATGTATTGTGTATGTTAATTATTCATATTATTATTGATTTCTCTATTTTTAAATCAAAATTGAGATGTATCATTTATTGTATTGTATGCACCACCAAACCTGAAAACATATTTAGCCTAAAATTATTTACTTGGCTTGTAAAACATATTTGTTATTTGTGTATTTCATTATGTAGGGCTATTATTGATAAAATATTAGTGAAAAACACGTATAACAACGATGGTGAGGGAATCACGTCTCAAGAAAAGAATATGGTGAGTATCACAAGTTCTTTTCAATTTTAATATAAAAGTAATACATTTGAATTATCCATAGGTTTAAATGATGTGTATTGGGAAATGTGTGTCATGCACATAGGAAGAAACTCTAAAATATTGTTTATAATCTTAGTGAAAAAAAAGTAAACATTGTATGGAAATGTTACAAAGAGAGGAATTAGGTGGATCAAAAGGTGGCCAATGTGAACTTTTTCTTTGGCTTTTTACTATAAATGTGCATCTTAACAATAATCACTAACATGTTTCAAACATTCAATTTTGCATTTGTTAGATGTTGAGTAGGGATTGACAATGAAGGAATAGAGGGTCATCCTAAGAAGATAAAAATTATGAAGGATGTAAATGATGATAAAATGGTCCTCAATTCATCTAGAGTGGTGCTAGAAGTTAATGCGATAGGGAAAAACGTTTATAAAACTATTAGGTATATAGTGGAAAGAACGTTATTTCCATTTACAATACAAAAATCAATCCAATAACTCCAAGAATCATGTTATACATAAACTACAAGTGTTTTTGGAGCAATGGTTAATGAGACTTGCAATAGAAAACAATAAGAAAAAGAATCATTTAAAAAGTATTATTGCTAAACATCATTTTTTGTAATATGCATACACTAGTCCAAAAAATTACCAAAATAATATTTTTTGCTCTATTTATTTTGTATATATAATGATTGTTTTTTTTATTTTGTTTTTCATTTTTCAAGAAGATATTTCAAATCATAATCAACGTGATATATGAAACATGCAAATATGGAAGTAAAAATAGTGTACAAGAAGATGGTCAAATAAATTAGCATAATTGCATCACAAGAAAAACCATACCAACAACAATGCACATCAAATGTATTCATTGATTTTTTCCTATGTTCAAAGAGTTTAACTATCAAATGAAATATTAATTTTGAAATTTTTTGTTGTAGTATTAAAAAATCAAAATGGAATCCATTCAGCACATAAGATGGGATAAAAGGTAGAAAAGGGTTGATCACAATGTTTATGAGTACTTAATGTATTCTCTTTACTTAAGATTTCATATATGTTGTGATGTATATATTTTGATTTACAATCAACCATAGATGTTTTCTATTAGGTGCTAACATACAAAGAAGAGTCCTCCAAACATTTAATTGGCATTGGATTACATAAGTGTTGTGAGTATATGTTAGAGTATCGAGGGTTAATTGAACAATTTGTTAGTATTTATGTTGTTTTACTTCCCTTATTTTATAATTAATGAAACAACAAGAAACCTTTAATTATATCTATTCTTTTTTATGGTGTATAAACTTGCAGGAAACGAAGTATGGAGTGGAGCCAACAAAGGATATCTTGAGAGACAACATGAAGAATGGCTTCAAAATAATATGTATTGTTTATGAAGCAATTGTTGCTATAGTACTCGTTTTCATTTATGCAATCATGTATATTATACTACAAATGAAGATATCATTACACTTTATCTCTATGTTTGTAGATGGAACATCAAAAGGCACAACGTCAAACTCAAGCCAATCAAAAAATCATTCCAAATAACCCAGGTACAATACACCATGCAAGTGATGAAGATATGAAGCAGGAAAGTAGCATGATCAATGACAGTGGTTCAAGCGATGAATGATGATCATCAAAATTTCATGTTAAAAGTTGTATATTTTGGAATGTTTGTATTCGAAAATCAAACATGTTTTATGTGGACATATTGTCCCAATTGGATTATGACATGTCACTAATAACCGTAACAATTATTTATTAAAATTTTGAATATTATGGATCTTTATGTTGTCCCATTTTGTATAATGAAATGTCTCTTATTTGTACATAATAAAATGAATTTATTATTCTATTGCATTGTCCATCCAACGTAAAATGTTACATTCCTACTTAAATTTATAGATGATTTACATTGTTACAATGAACATAGGTGTAATTAGTTGGTATATTTGTTTAAATGACATAACAAATTAATGAAATGATTATAACTAAATACAATAATTAAAATATAAAAAATAAAAATAAAAGATTTTTTAATGATTAATTGACATTTTGTTAAACAAAAAAGAACTTGAATTTCCATACCTGCAACTTGGAAAAATTTAGCACAACAACATATTGTTGCATTGTGTTCATTAAACTAAATTGGGTGGTTTATACATATTTACACATTAGTGCAATACAGTTGTAATAAAAGAACTAGTGTGATACAACATTTATCGTTACAAGAACTTACGATGCACAAGTAGTTATGTGTATTGGTGCTTTTACGTATGAAGCATGCATTGTGCCATCATAACATTTATAATATGCACTGGTGCATATCATAAATGTAGTAAAACAATGCATATTACTAATATAAATTCCCCAGTGCTTTCAATATCTAAAATACACATCAAAGTGTTTAAAATATGTAGTATGGACTGGTGTTTAGTGCTGAGATTTTAAAGCACTAGTGTGTATCAATTCATTTTTCACTAGTATGTTATAAGCATATGTACCACACTAGTGCATTTTCTTGTCTTAATAGCATCATGAAAAAAACCTCCGCTAGAACCTATGACCGCCCATAATTTTTAGTTATAATGAAAATCCATTAAAACCTCTACAAAAACATGCATTACCAATAGCATAAGTTTTAACAAAAGTTTTTTGATAATTTTTTCCAATCTCATAACACTAAAAACCTCTGCTAGAAGGTGTTTTTCCTTAGTGTTATAAAGTTAAGCTTTAGATTTTTTTGGTTAGGATGCAAAGAGAAAAGAGAGATCTTGTTGGTAAAGTGGCAAAGGTCGGTTGTTCCAAAGGATATGGGGAGATGGGAACTTCTATTATATTTGTATTCTCTAGAGCTTTAGCAATGAAAAGTGTGTGGAGGATTATTCAAGGTAAAGGGATATGGTGTAAATTTGTGGTTCATATATACATTATGCATGAACCAATTGAGGAATGGATCAAAGGGTTAGCAAAGAAAGTACGCAATATCTTTGTTATGTGGAAAGTGGTGGTGTTAGCCTTTCCAATAATGGTAACTAGCTTATGTGGAAAGTGGGATTTGGGCATAACACTAGAGTGGGGGAGGACCCATACAGTGGATGTAAAGCTAACTTCAAATTAATTTATCATATGATTCAATCCTTAAGGGAGAGAGATTTCTTTTTATTTCAGTCAGATTCCAGAACCTAAGACGACCTCACTATGGAGTCAAGAATGGAAGATTTTTGAGGTTTTAGGTTTTAGAGGGGATGATGTTGTTTGTTGGAAAGCTCAAATCATGCCATGTAAGGATAAGAGAGGATTAAGATTGCTTGATTTGGTCAATGAACTCATATGGTGTCTACACTCCTAAGGCAAGGTATAAGGTTTTAAGTTTCATAGAGGATATGATGATTCGATTATGGTGGTGGAAGGATGTGAGGAAGTTCAAATCCCTTCAATGTATCAAATATTTATGTGGTTACTGTGAAACAAAAAATCACTCACTTGGGACGATCTCCATAAAAGAAACAAATATGGTCCTAGCAGGTGTCCTTTGTGCAAGGAATGTGAAGAACCTAATTATCACCTTATTATGTCCTATTGATATTCAACAGTAATTTGGAGGGAAGTGGAGGTAATAACTAGGTTAAGGAATCTCTTGAATGGTACATTGATAGAGGATGGGCTAAGAAGGTGGTGTCAAAATTAAAATACTAAGAGAATTAGGGAATTTTTTGTGATCTTAGACTAGGGTATTTGGCTTGTAAGAAACTCCATTGTATTTTATGATAATGTTATTTGTATTGTACAATGTGTTATTCAAGGTTATAACATTCTAATCAATTTCAATCAATTGAAACAAGGGAAAGATAATAGACCAATAAGTGAGTAGAAAATTGATAAATCAAGAGCTTGGGTATATTTTGATGGTACGGATTAGAGAGATCCAATGTTACGTGTAGCTAGGGGATCTTTATTCCTAGAATATTCTCACTATATCAATTTTAAATCTAGCTTAGGGTATGGTACAAACAATCCGGCAAAATTAATGGTTAAGGTTAACTTTGTTGCTGAAAATTGAAAAAGGTATCAAAAAAATCCAAATATTTGGAGACTCCCTTCTTATGATAAAGTGGGTGAAGAAGGAATGTATCTTGAGAAACTTCCTCTCACAGCCTATGATAGATTATGTCAATGATTTAATTCTTTATTTTGATTGCATTTCCTTCATCGTGTGTATAGGGAAAGGAACCAAGTTTCTATTGATTTGTCAAAGGGAGGTATTCAGCTTGCTCAAGTTGAATGGATTATCCAAAATCATGTTCAAGGGAAATTCTCAAAATATAATCATGCTCCTTTTAATCAATGTATTGGTGGTTCAAACCCTTCATGGGTGTGGTTGTAAATATTTTCTTGTAAATATAAGAAGCATTTCAAAAAAAAATTAATGTATTGGTCAATATGTTGGAGGTATTTATGCGTTGTGATGTAGTGGTGCTTTGAGAATGTAATTTAAAAATCTATATATGTTTATGTATAAGGGGATTTTTATTGTGCCTTGTTGGTTCTATTTATTGAGGTTATGGGTGAACTTTTGGGTTGTCTCTCTACATGAGATATTTTTGGATGTAATTGGCTTTAATGTTGGTGATGGTTTTTTTCAAGGAAGCACAGTAGGGTATAGTAATATATCCTTTTGGCCCCATCAAGGGTTTTGGAATGCTAGATAGAATCTATGGAATGTAATTTTGTTTTTTTAATAAAATTACAATGTTTTTTCCATGGGAAAAAAGGGGCCATACACATCCAAAATAGTAAACACTAGCCTAGGCTCTTACTGTAAAGTTATGTGCATAGACCTAAAATAATAGCTTAAGATTTTATTAGACAAATTTGATAGTGAACATGTGATTAGACCCCCTAAAATACCTACAAAGTCAACATGAGAAAACTCTCATCCCTTGAAATGATTCCTCAAACTATCAAATAATGGAACTCCTCGACTCATCATCTCATGTAAAAGAACAATGTATAGCTTCTTTCTATTAATATGGACAATACTAGTCTCTTGTGAAGACTACCTAGTCCTTTGATGTTAGTTGAGAGTATATTCATTAAACACCACACCTTGGGGGATGACCTGCTCTAAAAACCTCGATAACAGGAGATTGAAAACCCTATTGTATCTTTTGACAACATTTTATTGAGCATGTTGTAAGCATGATTTTTTCTCAATGGAATTATGGCCAAGATCCCTAGGGAAATATACCCCTAGTTTTCCTACCAGCATAGATCCATCTTAACCCCGAATCTATCAAGCACCGAAAGGGATAAAATCTCTCGAGGTGCAAACCTTTAACCTTTCCTCAATTTTTGCACTCTAAAAAGGGTTTTCACCTCGAGAGATTTGATCCCTCTAGGCTCTTGATAGATCCAGGGTTAAGATGGATCTATGCTTGTTTAATAAATTAATATTAAAGTATTATAAAATATTAATATATTTTTAATATATTAATATGTTTTTAATATATTAATATATTTTATAATATATTATGACCTACGTAACCACTACATTGTTTTCGTTATCTATTAATTGAAGCTAGATCAAATCAAAATAGAATAAATTCAAACCAATATATATTTTATAATATATTAATATTATAAAATACATTAAAATATATCAGTTTTTAAATATATTAAAAAAATAATTATATATACACACGATGATTGTTATTCATTCAAAGTATATATATATATGAAATATTTTTGGCAACATACTGATCATTGTCATAACTACTCATAGGAGGGGTGGTTGGATGATCCGGATTATTTTCGGCACGAAATGAGAGCGGAGATATAATAAAGAAATGCACAGAGATATCGTAGATATTCAATAATATAACAGAAATTTATCAGAGATGCAACCATAAACACAGATATACAGTAATACACGATTTCTATTAATGAAAGAAATGTACAGAGACTGTAAAAATACAGAGTGAAAGACTCGCTAGAATGGTGGCAACTTATCTCTGAGAAGAGATGTGATGGCTACTCGTATTCGCAAGAATATAATTACAATGAGGCTCTGAAGGGATTTTTACAATAAACGGGAATTCCAAAAACTCTAGACATCCAAAAACCTAACCCTAGGAGATGAAGCACCAAAAGTCATGTGGGCCCCGTTTGGGTAAGTTAGTGCATTAACTTCCTGGGGTCGTAACTTTTGCATACGATCTTCGTTTTAGGCGTATGATAGCCCGTTGGAAAGGTATCGTCGAGGAGATTTATTTTGGGGCCTCGATCATGTCATAGGCTATCATTGAGAACCTCGATCTCTAAAAACCTTCATTTGGACCCTCAAATTGGCCCCGAAAGTTTAAAACTGCTAAAAATAGTAAATTGCCAAAATTGTCAGAAAGTTGTTTGGGCCAGTCGGAAAAGGTGGGTGGCCACCGATATCCACCTGGATCAATCCTCCCTCCTTAGGAAGCAATGGTCTCCATTGCGTTGATTTCCCAGGGGAGAGAGAAAAGCGTCTGTTGAATCTGCATCTTGGTGAGTTGCTTGCTTTGTTGGAGACGTCGCGCTGCTCAGTTTGTGGAAGTCTGGCATGAACCTGTTGAGGCTGAGGTTGTTCAACAAGTCAAGATACATGAGAGGACGTTGTGCAGAAGGAATCTTTGCGCTTTGTTGCAACCTTGTCGACCTTCTTATGTTGGATAGAAGGTGCTTGGGGCAAGGCTGTAGTGGTTGCAGTTTCCTTTTGTTCTCCGTTTGAACAGATTGTGAAGAAGCTGAATTTTGCAATATGAGATACTACCTTGCGACACTTTTTAGGTGGAACAGTAGTCGGAACTACCTCTGGTATTCTGTAGAGATGACCCCCCAAAGTAACAATGACACTATGGGGTCGAGACTCATAAACAGCATGGCGTATCCACATATATGGTTGGCCCAAGAGCACATCACAGACATCCACTACGGCAACATCACATAATACCTCATCCTTCAAGGGTTGGAGGTCGTATGATAATCGACACTGTTGGCTAACACGAAGATCTCATCCTTGGCGAAGCCACCCAATGTTGTATGGTTGCAAGTGTGGTGTTGTCGACAATCCCAACTCTTTGACAACCTATGCTGAGATGAGGTTCTTCTGGCTTTCGCTATCAACAATAAAATGCAGCGGGGTCCCCTTCACCCACATCTGTGAATGAAAAATGTGCCCCCCTCTTCGGGATCTTTTGGTTCTTCTGGTTGAATTGTTGCAGTCGTGACAATAGCAGTAGGGTCTGCGTCAATGATCTGTCCTTTACCAATATTTTCAGAATCAGATTCTAAATCAGGGTTTGGCTCCTTGTCTTTGATCTCGGACACCAATGACTGTTTTGAGTGACATTCATTGGTTTTGTGCCAGGTGATTTTGTGGAAATCGCACCATTTTTCGGTGTCCTTCTTTGTCTTCCCATGACTCTTATTTTCCTATGGCTTAGACGGGCTTTCGGGAGACTGTTTGTTAGGACTGTCTTTATCAAACTTTGGTTGTTGTGGATTTGCAGACCCGAACTCCCGTTTCTTCTGGTGCTTAAATTTTTTATCGATTTTAACAACATATCGATAAGCAGCACCGAGTGATGAGGTGTCCAGAAAATCCATTTCAGATTGGATGTATCTGTGTAGAGCCCCACGGTATTTCAGAACCAAATGTCATTCGGAGTCTTTGATACCCAGCTTGGTGCACAAGGTATGGAAGGTATTGGTGAACTCTGAAACTGCTTGGCCCCTCTCTTGCCGTAATGTGGTCCATCTCATCTACTGGTCCTCATAGTTGCCAATAGGGTAATACTATTCCTTTACTGCATCCATAAAAAAATCCCAAGTGGTCTCGGCCCCATATATTCGATACTCCTCTATGGAACTCTACTCCCAGTAAGTTTCCCACCAATGTTTGACCTGGGGGAGAGCTTTAAGGAGTTAGAAGGTGATCTTTTCTCTGTCGGAAAAATTGTGAACAGAGAAATAACCTTCTAGCAGGTTTAACCATTTATCTAGGGCATCCACATCTATTTGACCTTCAAAGATAGGAATATCAAAATTGACTAGTACCTTAAAGTGAGGAGATTGCCTCCAAGTGGTAAACTTGATGAAGATCGCCTAATGCTATCGGGGTAGGCGTTTAAGGATGTGAGAAAATTCTCCATCATTTTAAGCCACTCTACGTAAGCATGAGGAGCTTACCCGACAGCGGACTTATAGGATCATCTGCTCCATAATTTTTCTTTCTTCCGCCATTGACTCCATAATTTTTCTTTTCTTCCGCCATTGAGGGTTTCTTGGGTGTGTGAGAGCAATTTTCCTCCAGAGAGACAAGCTCGAGACCCAACTTTATATACTTGGACCTCGTCGGGGACATGCACTAAAAAAAACGATCAAGAACATCCTGCTCTGATACCATTGATCCGGATTATTTTCGACACGAAATGAGAACGGAGATATAATAAAGAAATGCACAGATATATCGCAGATATTCAATAATATAATAGAACTGTACTAGATATACAACCATAAACACATATATACGGTAATACACGATTTCTATTAATGAAATAAATGTACAAAGACTGTAAAAATACAGAGTGAAAGACTCGCTAGAATGGTGGCAGCTTATCTCTAAGAAGAGATGTGACGGCTACTCGCATTCGCAAGAAGATGATTATAATGAGGCTCTAAAGGCCTTTTTACAATAAACAGGAATGCAAAAAACTCTATACATCCACAAACCTAATGCTAGGAGATGAAGCGCCAAAAGTCATGTGGGCCCTGTTTGGGTAAGTTAGTGCATTAACTTCCCGGGGTCGTAACTTTTGCATACGATCTCCGTTTTAGGCGTATGATATCCCATTGGAAAGGTATCGTCAAGGATATTTATTTTGAGGCCTCCATCATTATGTAGGCTATCATTGAGAACCTCAATCTCGAAAAACCTTCATGTGGGCCCTCAAATTGGCCCCGGAAGTTAAAAACTGCTAAAAATAGTAAATTGCCAAAATTGCCAGAAAGTTCTTTTGGACCAGTCGGAAAAGGTGGGTGGCCATCGATATCCACCTAGATCATTGGATATGGAAGGTTCTGGGGCTATGGTTTCTGCAAGAAACCTAAGATGATAGTCACAAGAAATTTGGTGGAAGAGTGGTCACAGTGGCTGGTGGAGAACATTGTTTTGGGGTTAAAATATGTAGGAGGAAGACTACGTGGATTATTTTGAAGACCCTATAGAGGAAAGCGATATTTGGGTAGTCTCAGGTGGCATCGATATGGATACCAAGGATTTTGTTTTTGGTTGTGGGGGCGGCAATTGTGGTTGTGGTTTTAGGTAGGTCTCTTTCTCTAAGGGAGATGATCGTCCCAGAGAAGCAGTTGTCGAAGTTTCAGAACCCACCCATTACCATTCTAGACAGAAGTTTGTAGGGTTACATGTTGAGGGCCCATCCACAAGGCTTCAACAGTGGTGGCCAAAGGGGGTGCATCTAAGGTTTTCACAGGATTTGTTGACGAGGAGTTCCTCCCAACCGGATTCACCCCCAGTTTCATCCTTGTGGAGTACCCTAGTAATTGAGGATAGGGTTTGTTTTGTGGGTTCAATTTTTACATAAGGTTTTAACCTCACATCCTTTCCTGAAGAGGTTTTTTTCTTGCCAGTTGTAGTGACGTCCGAAGGGCCTTTGTTGGGGATCTCAATCCTGCCGCCAAGAAGTAGTGGCTCACCTGGAAAGATGCCTCCCCTCTCCATAGAGGGTTTTATCTTAGCGTTTCTAAATCCGAAAGAACATTGAGATTCTTCTTGGACGACCGAGGTCCCAGCTGCATAAAGGGGGTTTAGAGGTCTATGCCCAACCCTTGAGGGAGGTTGTTGATAACCTTTACACTAAGGAAGGTACTATGAAGAGCTGGAAAATGAAGTGTCTGGAGTATAAGGGGAAGGTTGGAAGCTTGGTCATGGGAGAAGGCGTGGGGCTTCTTCAAGTGGTTCGTATGGCGAACCAAACACTAGTTGGGAGAGAAAGAGGTCATTCATTTACTTTGAAGACAGTAAATGATTGGGTATCTTATGCCTGAAAGGAACATTTGGGTTATGTCCCATTGATATCATTGAATTAACCCGGAATTGGTTCGCCTTCATTTTCTTATCATCAGACCATGCACAATGGGTTCTTGGGAAGAATTGGAGCATCAATAACACTCTGTTTCTTTTGAATCTATGGACCCACCTTTTTAATGCAAGTTATGAAAGAATGGATAGAATTCCAGTATGGGTGTGGGTACCAGGACTTCCGATGTAGTATTGGTCTCGTGAGGACTTCAAGAGGATCAAGAATTACTTGGGAGAATTATTAGAGGCATACATGTCTTTTAAGGAGTCTGGGCAGATGAAAGTTGCAAGAATATTGGTGTGCATAAAAATTAGGGAAGGGCTCAGATAAGAGATAGATATGAAATGGGAGCCTTATGCCCACACCCAGAAACTAGATTATGAGGATGTTCCATTTCGTTGCAGATGATTTCATCAATATGGACATATGGTAGCGGATTTTCATATTCTGTTAAGGACAAATAGGAAGAAGAGTGCTCCTCAAGCCCAAAAGCAAAGAATTAGTTTGGAATCTGTAGAAGAGGTGTCAGGAACGGAATGGAAGATGAAGGTTTGATTATCCTAGGAGCACAAACTATGAGGCTTGGGATAGTTGAGCCTAGTACTACATACCAAAGGGAGAAATAATCCTCAAAAGAAGAAGAGAGGGCATTGGAAAGTACTCAACTAATGACTTTATCTTCCCCAGCCTCGAACTCTGTCTTTCTCACGGGTAATCTTTGTCCTCTTGTCTATTTGTTAAATTTTATCTTAAACTCAGTTACTTTGGTTGGAAATGAATGGATTGAGGCTCTAGGAAACCTTTCCATATCCCCAAAACCGTCCATTTAAACAGCTCTTCCCAAAATTGATCCTGCATTATGCACGTCATCCTCTGTGAGCGCCTGTTAGACATATTTGAGGATGGTAATAGAAGTGGAGTCATCCTCAGATTTAGGGAGTTCCACATTCAAATATTTCATGCGCTCTCAAAATTCTAATAATTTCAAAGGGGGTCTTGGGTCAGGGCTGGATCGTACGTAGGAAGGAGGAGGTAGAGGAAGGAAATCATGTTCATCAAAATCTCAATCTAAAGCCAAAAGCGATCATTTGGTCAGCAAACAAAAATCAATTGAAAGGGCTCTTAGAGCTATGCATTCCCAAAAGAAGGGTACAAAATGAAAATCGTGTCCTTGAATTGTAGGGTTCTGGCGAATCCCCACAAAAAACTTGGCCTCAAAAGGGTGGTGATTAATGACCACCCGAATGTAATTTTGCTACAAGAGACTCTGGGTGATGCAGAAGTGTTGCGCGTCACTCTACAAACCATGTTTCTGGGGTGGGATTTTATAACTTTGGATGTAAGAGGTAGGTATAGTGGGTTGGTTGTCGAATGGAACTCCAAGATGGTTAAGATTCTTAATTCATGGGGTTTGGACTCTTGTATTGGAATAGAACAAATCTCAGTGGATTTGGGGATGGAGCTACATATTTTCAACATCTATGGTCCATATTAGGATCGTGTACCTTTCTGGGAGGATCTATTCAATAAGTCATTATTGGGAGGCGATTCCATAATTTTGGGGGGTGATTTTAATTTCTTGTTGGGATTGGAAGAAGTATGTGGGCCTCCTGCTAGGGATGATCCTCTCACTGATTACTTTACTCAAAAACTTGCTTCCAAAAACTTGATCGATGTGGAACCCTCCAAGCTAAAGCCAACGTGGATAAACAAGAGGGTGGGAGAGGACTGGGCAACTAAAAGAATCAACAAGTTTGTTGTGTCGGAAAATTTTGTAGAGAGACAAGTACTAATAAAACAATGGATTGGTAGTGGTGGGGAGTCTGACCATTTCCCTATTTTAATGGAAGTAAGAAAGGGCAATCTGAAACTAGCCAGTACTTTCAAATTCAATAGAACTTGGCTAAAATATGAATCCCTTAAAAATCTGGTAAAGGACAATTTGAGACCCTTCAATCCTTCGGCTCTAGAATTGGAAACTTTCTAATTCGCTGCTAATTTGAAAAAGGTAAAGGAGAAAATTGTTGCATGGGCCAATTTAAAGAGATAGAGGGATGATCAGGAGCTAAAGGATATCTAAGAGAGTCTTAAGAGGATCTGTGACTCAAAAGGAGGAGGCTTCCATTCTCAAAATTCCAAGGAAGATCTATTGAGGCTAGAAGAGAGGAGGAAGAATTTACTTCATGAAAAAGAGGAAAATTGGAGATTAAAAAGCAAAGTGATTTGGCTAGACAGTGGGGACGAAAATACAAAAAAATTTCAGGCCTATGTGAAAGGAATGTGATTTTCCAATACTATATGGAGCCTAAAATATCAGCAGGGAAATATTGAAAACACATTTGAAGGGATTGAACGTCTGGGAAGGGAACACTTCCAAATGTTGTTCCAAGCTAAGGAAAGGGCCTCTATTGTGGAAGTCGTTTGACTAGCCCAAATTTTCCCTATATTTGTAGAGGAGGAAGACAATCGCTCTCTGATGGAAGAAGTTTTGAAAGAAGAGTTAAATGAGGCACTTCACAGCTTTCAAAAGGACAAAATACCTGGACCAGATGGGTGGTCAATTGAATTCTTTTTGGGACTTTACGAGATTCTGGGACAGGACATTCTCTATGTAGTAGAAGACACTAGAGCCTCTAGTCATATTCCAGCTAGTTTCAACTCTACCTTCATATCCCTCATCCCTAAAGTTGATAATCCATCTTCTTTGGATGAATTTAGGCCTATCTCTCTCGGTAATTGCATTTACAATATTGTAGCTAAAATCATTGCCAGAAGAGTTAAAGCGATGCTATCAAATCGTATTTCTAGTGAACAGTTTGGATATCTGGAAGGAAGACAAATTCATGAAGTCATTGGGGTTGCACAAGAGGGTCTTCACAGTTTAAAAAGTAGAAATATTAAAGGAGTAGTCCTAAAAATTGATCTCTCCAAATATTATGATAGGGTAAGTTGGTTATATATACATCTTTTACTAACTCATCTGGGTTTTGAAGTTCATTTTATCATTTTAAAGTTTCAATGAGTTATGGCTTATGTATTCTCTTTTAAATTTTATTTTAACTATTACTTGAACCATAACTATTGCAGCAAACCAAGATCACAAGAAGAATAACCATGCCCAAGTACACAAGAAGTATCTTCGGAAACCCTTCTCAGCAAGGGAAGAAAACCCATCCAATCCTTTGTTATATTCCTCAAGAGAAAGACCTCCCACACCATCACCAAACCTAGCACACAAGAGGGTGTTGTAATTCTCATCATTTCAGACCACAACTTCTGAAATCATGATATGACACAATGATAAGTGTGTTTCCTCAATGGGGATTCACCTTTATTTATATAAGACTTGTCACATCAAATGATGTGTCTATTGGCACAATAGGGCCGACCTCAATAACTCAAAATATAATTAATAATTACCATATTAATTAT
>SNQJ01S0005193.1:163092-193566 GCA_010110895.2 Picea sitchensis
TCCACAATGGTGCACCCTCCTTCACCCTTGCGCCCTCTACACACTAGAGTGCACCTAAGTAAGTGAATGAGTCCTCTCCGCAAGATAGGAGCCTCTCCCAAGCTAGAATGTGCCCCCAATCCTCCAGAATGTGCCCTCCTCTATCATGTGTGCTCCTCCTCCATAGAATACACCTTTATACAAGATGATGTCCAAGCCTCCATGGTAGAATCTCCATGCAAGCTAGAACCCAAGCTAGGGCTCCTCCTCAAACCTCACTCTCATGCACCTTCTCCTCCTCAAGATATGCACCCTAGAGCTCTCCTCCTCTTCTCTCAAGTGAAGAATGAATCTCATATTTTTCGTATCACCTCCTTTAGCCTCTCTTTGGCCAAACCCTAGAAGATCAATGCCCTAGATCCAATCTAGCCAAGTCTAATCAATGGGTGAGATCTAATCCAAAAATATCACTTAGGAAACCCACTTTCCTTAGTTTGCTTTATGTCCTTTAATTCACCCACAAAGTGAATTAAATGTCACTTTAATGACTTAAGTGACATATTTCACTTTTGACTTAAATCTCCTAAGTCAAAGTGAAATTAGAATCATAAAGTAAAGTAACAAGGGTAATAGTCTCCCCCTTTGTGTTTAGAGACTCACAAATACAAGGGGACCACTTTCCAAGGTACCCAAATCTCAACAGAGGCTTCACAAAGTAGACCTTCACCCTTTTCCACTCAAAGATCGAAAAACCTAGTCACATACCTCCAAGTGAGTTGGAGAATTGTCAAATCTCCACTCACCTACATTGGTACTAATATCGCACTTGAGCATATAATTGAGTAAAGAGGGTACACCTTGATCTCTTTGAATAAAACAAAGTAGTCTTCTTCCAGAGGAGCGGCCTCGAAACCAAACCCTAAATACTCAAATATTTTGAATCCCTTATGTGGGATTGTCTAAGTAGCTAATCAATTGTTCATCCTCGTCCATATCAACCCCCATCAAGTCTTTACCAAGATTTGTCTCCCTACTCAAAAATCCCTCTGATACATCATATGTTCCCGCACCACCTTCAAGTCCATCTAATTAAGCATCAACTCCATTGGCACTCCTAATTTTTTAGATGTTACGTCTATATCTTGTCGCAGATAAGCATCATAAGCGATGACATGTTCCACAAGGCCTACTACCCTAAAAATGGCAAAGGTCAGAGTGGGATGATCAAAATATCCCACTCATGGGCAAAGGTATCAAAGTGGGATGATCAAAATATCTCACTCATCTACTCTTTGTTGATGATGTGCTACTCTTTGCTAATGAAACTAATGTTGAAATGAGTAAATTAAGGGAGAAGATTTTGCAGTTGTATTGTAAAGCCACTAGGATGGAAATTAATCTCCACAAGTTTGTGTGTTTCAATGGGATTAGTGAGGGGATGAAACTAGTTTTGCAATTTTTCTTTACAATACTTTAGAGATGGAGGCTAGCCTTAAATATTTGGGATTTATTCTTAAGCCTAATGTATATTGCAAGAAGGATTGATGTTGGCTTTTAAGTAAATAAATTGCGGGTGTATCCATAGGTGGTAGACTAACACTTGTCAAGTCAATTTTGAAAGCAATTCTCATTTATTGGCACTCTCTAGCCCATGTCCCTAAAGGAATTTTACAGAAAGGACCCACATTAACTTCTTATGGAGGGGGCAGGCTAATAAGAGTGGTAACCATCTAACAAAGTAATAGACCATTGCTCGACCCAAGGGTGAAGGGGGGTGGGGTCTCGAACACTAACTATTTTGGCACTTCTCAAGCTACTAAAAGTCTTTGGAATCTCATCACTAAAGACAGCTTGTGGAAGAGTATTATCATTCAAAAGTTTATTGCCCCTAGGTCTTTACGAGACTAGAGTGTAAGAAAAAACATTAAGAATGTTTCCAATCAATGGAAAGCATTGTTCATAGCTTTTCTTGTAATTGGTAATCACCTACCTTGGAGGGTGGAAAATGGAAGACTGATTAGACTTGGAGCAGATGTTATTATGAGTTGTGGTAATGGAGTGTAAAATCCCATCATATTTTACTCAATTATATGAGAAAGAATATAAATGTATATAAATGTATAAGATGAATGAATAATTGATGGTGATTTTACAATGAGATATTCCTAAGTGGGTGCTTTTTAAAAAGTCATGTCTCTTAATAAAAATATGACCTTCATTATTATTCTTTATTTATTGTCATGCTATGTTTATTTTATTTATTATTTAATATTATTACTTAGCATTAGACTTTATGTATGGGCATGTCCTCAAAGTAAGGGTAAAAAAGGATTTTGTTGGCGAACTTTTTTCTCTCTCAATATGCATCTTCCTCTAGAAGGTTCTACCATTTAATGAACTACTCTTTAATGATTCTAGAGTGAAGTTTCTTCTCCTTGGTGGCACTATTTGAGCTTTGATGATGTTGTTGCATCTTACTAATAGTAGTCAACTCATTTGTGAGCTTTGACATGATATCTCTTCCAAACAAGGGAAGAATGTTGTGATTAAGAAAAAAAACCTTTAGATGATAAACATCTAGTACCATACCTTCATGAATTCTTGCAAGGTCTCCTTGTATCTCAAGCAATTTATCATTAGCTAAAGCACATACACGAGGTATATCCTCAACATGTATGTGTACTTGAGTCATGGCACCTATGTTTTCCTAAATAGTCTTTATTGTTGAGATGTCCCTTCTTATTATACTTTATGCATGTGATTCTCCCACTAGTAGCATTTGAGTTCTTAGTAATGATCTATCCCAACCAAGTTGTTTAGATGGACTATCTCCTTCAAGTACTTGATCTAAACCTTGAGAATGATCTAATATAACTTGAGGGTCAATGATTAGCTTATGAACTTTAAAAATCCCATCCTTAGCTAGGGAAATTGGTGCCTCTGTTTCTCCCTTAACCAACACCATGACCACATGTTCAAAGCAATTACACATAAATCCCCCCTCTAGAATTTGGATGCAAGATCTAGTCTCATCATGAAGTTTCTCGACAATCTCTCCCCTATAATCGATTATGCCACCACCCTTGCAAGTAGGAACAAGCAATCAAAACACATTTTGTCCAAGCCATGCAAGCCACTTAGTTTTATCAATAGCATTGGTTCCATCCTCTGCTCTCGCTTCTTCTCTACCTCTTTTCTTAAAGAGATTGACACACCTATATATTCAATTTGTGACTATTTGAACCTCCATTTGTGTTTGTCGAGGTTCTCTCATGTCTTTTTGTTCTTCTTCTTGCCTAGATTATTGAAATTCAAGGTCTTGTTCATGAGCAAAGATATTTCCTAATTTTGTGTTTCGTATTTGCTTCCCCTATTGTCTGTGATGGTCCAAATATGCACATTTCTTCTTTCTTGCAATTTCCTCGGCCCCAACTCTAACTTTGACAACAAAGCATCCAATAGCCATAAAAAAAAAGTGTTGATATAAATCAAAGGATGATAAATAAGGAATACCACCAAATCCCCTCTCACAACTTGATTTCATGTTATCTAATTTGTATTTCCTTCTACTATCATCAAAGTTATTCTTTGGCATCTCATCAAAATCCTAATCCTTTATTTCCCATTGGAACTCACAAATTTCAGACCTGGTTTTTTCCTTGGTTCTACACTCTGGGTTAGATTTGAAATCTGGGTTAGAAATTTTATCCTTTGCTTTGGTCTCTTCATTTTTGCCTTCTTTGTCAGGAATGCAATCATCTTGATTTTTCTCGATCTCCCTGTGATTAGCATATTAATTTTTCTCAATCTCCCTGTGATTATCTTTTTTGTGAGCAAGTTTGAATTCAATATATTCCTTATCTTTGTCATATTCATATTTTTCAATCGCTTTATTTATTGACTTGTGGATATGATCAATGAGTTCATTCTTTAATTCAAAAATGATGGTTATAGCTTTGGAAGATGTATCCATGGTATATCCACAAAATGGTGGTGGTACCAAATAAATTTATTGGGACTCTTTAATTGGAAGATGTATCCATGGTATATCCACAAAATGGTGGTGGTATCAAATAAATTTATTGGGACTAATTAAGAAATATTACTAGTTCTAGTTAAAAACTTTTACCTGAGTCGGGTAAAAAAATACTAAGTCTAGTATAAAAAAATTAATAGTCGGTCAAAATAGTTTACCAGCTCAATCTTTTTACTGGATTTTGAAAATTTTTAACAGAATCTAGTTATATAAGAAAAATAAAAATGTATATAAATATATAAGATGAATGAATAATTGATTATGATTTTACAATGTTGGACCCTATATAAATATTCCTAAGCAAGTGACTATTAAAAAATCGTCTCATATCTCTTAATTAAGATATGATATTTCATTGTTATTATTATTAATTCCACTTCTATGTTTATTTATTTATTATTATTAATTAGATGTAACATGCAAAGACACTTGTCTAGCTGGGTGAGGTGATTATTAGACTACAAGAGTTGGGCTATTTTACTTTAGATTAGGTTGCAGACAATGAATATACAAAGTTATGACACCGTGGTTGGAAGTCAACATTTACTTTGACCTGGAGGGAGCACCATGCTGATTACCAGAATGGCAATCAAGGAGAAGTCACATTAGAATTAAGGATCCAAAGGTCCTAAGGGGTCTAAGGTTGACACAGTTGCAGACAATTGCGCACAATGTGTCCCATCTCATTACAGTTATGACACCGCGCTGACAACCAAGCTTGAGTATTGTGCTTTACACGCTGATGAGCAGCGAAAGGTGAAATCGTGGTGGTTTGAAATTTGGAGGATCAAGGCACCAAAAATGACCATGATTCATCTGTGTCTTGCCTCGAACAATAGAGTACTAACCTGGGAATTGTTGCAAAAGAGGCAAACGCAGGCTCCTAGATATTATATTATATGTGGATAGGTCTGCAAGGATATCAAAGAGTGGATAGGTCTGCAAAATCTAAGATATCACTCACATGGCCATTCATTGCTCTTTTCACTATTCAGGTCTGAAAGGATATCAATGAGTGGATAGGTCTGCAAAATATTTAGATTGAGACAAATATCGAGGATTGTCTCGAAGGTTGGTTTCAAAGACAAGAATCTCATGGCATCCAGACCAATATCTCTAGTGCTCTAGGGCATTTGGTTATCTTGGAATGCCCTCCTCTTTGACAAGAGGCAAACTCCCACTTTCCAAGTATTTGCACATATAAGTGCTACATTTCAACTATGTCAAAGGGCCACTCCTAAAATTCTTCCACGTCAAATAGGTGAGAGCTACAGATTGACCAAACTTTCTGAAACCTGAGATCACCAGCAATCTTGGGGACATTTTATACTATGAAGATTATCATCATATTCATCATATTGGATTTAAAGCCTATATTGGTAGTGGGTCCCACAACTTTGCTGAGTTTATGGCACTTCGAGTATTGCTGATGGTTGCTTTAGATGGTTGCTTTAGATAAGGGTATACACTGTAAGTTTTCGGTGACTCACTACCGGTGATCAGGGAAATGAGAAATGAACTCATAAATAATGTAGCACTCCAACCTCTGGCAAATTTAATTAAGGTGAATTCAACGCTGTTCGGAAAAATTTCCTTCCCTCGTGTCTAACTGAATACAGAAGCCAATGCTCTATCAACGCTGAGATTACAACTGGTTGTAGGGACCTTTTGGATGGAAGAATCTGCTCGCAGGATTACAACAGTCACATATTTCATTATGACATATTTCAGAACTAATTTATATGTATGCAGGCTTATATTTCTTAGCATTATAAAGGACAGATGGAATGTTTATATTGGAGACTGTTATGTCAGTTTTAAAACTCGAGATGACTCCAGTATTGTGAATATTGATAAAGCATATGAAGATGATATGTAGGGGCCGGAAATTTACTTTTGACGCACTTGGTGGACTGTTTACAATTATTATGCTGGTGGAGATTATTATACTCCCATTTTTAGTAACAGTGCCTTCGGCACCTGCAGAATGTGTTTTTTATTCTTACTGGAATACAAAATGCGATTTTTTCCCTTGGAAAAAAGGTGTACACGTGTTATATTAATTTAATAATAGATTTTACACACTCCCTCGCATATATACTGTGTATGTAATATCGTCAATTGGATCTAGCTCAGATGGTTGAAGGAAGAAATTGTTAATCCTCCACACCTGATTTCAAATTAATTTAATAATAAATTTTACACACTCCTTCACATTTATACTGTGTATGTAATAACATCAATTGGATCTAGCTCAGGTGGTTGAAGGAAGAAATTGTTAATCCTCCACACCTGATTTCAAATCAGGTTTGGTTTGTAACATGTTTCACTCTTTGTGATCCAACTTATGAGAGGAGGGGGCTTCTTTATGAGCTAATTGTTGTTGATTGGGGCTAGCAAAGTACCAACAATTTCATCCTTGCCTATGGGTTTGAGGGTTGGATGAGTAATTAATTACATGTTAAAAAATACACTCTATGTGATATGTGATATATGATGGATATTTCAATAAATTAATATATTCACCCCTTTTTAGGATTCGGAATCTACAGGTAGGTATCCTATACAAACTTTTCTAAAAATCTGATGTATCCATATCAGTATTCGTAACTTCGGGAAATTGTTGAATGGAAAACATCACAGCGTGTTGTTTCTCTTCCTTGAAATGATGCTATATGCTCAAAACAGATGCTATATGCTCAAAACAGATAAAATGGATTGCATATCAAGCATGCAACTGAGGCAAATAGGAAATTTTTGGTACTTTTAACCAGAAACAAATTGATGTATAGTATATACCATCAAAATTCAGATATTCCGACACTGAAGTTCATTTTTGCTCATGAATTCCAATACCAAAGACTGAATTCATTTTGATCTGCACCCATATACTTCTTTAAGACAGACCTTCCATACACTGAACTCGCTCTCTGCTCAAATATAACACATATGACTTTGGCACATTACCACACTCCATGTTTAGTATCTCAGTGGTAGGAACGTACGACAAAACAGTGCTTTCTCTTAAATGAAAGCCATGGTTGGAAAAAGAGACGTAGAAGTAAGAAAACAAGAAACAAACGAGACAAAATCTTGACTCGACAATCTAGAATATGCATCAGAAAATTGCTTCCATTAGTAAAGAGTAATTGCCTTGAGAAGCAAAAGACCGGTCGCAGATTAAAGGCACCAGTGGTGCACTAGATGTAAAGCAGTAAGATGCAGTGGTAAAAATCGACTAAGCTACAAATATAGTAGATACAATACGAGGCATGGACTGTTGCTGAAATTGATATTCAGATTCAAACATACAATGAAAAGTTCTCCATACCGATCTTCAAAAGTATACTTAGCATATAAACGCGCAATGAACATAGGCAGCACAAAAGATAAAGATCTTGTCATACCAACAAATTGTTCAGCGAAGAACTACACGACAACTTCTCTGACTGTTCTAAGATTCCAGCACTACAGCAAATCCAAAAAGAATCTGCTGTGGGATGTAAATAGTTTCCCTGTGAAGAACAATGCCCAGTACAGAAATGTGAAAGAACTTCTGCAAAGAAGCACCCTAAGGCCTTTGCTTCTTCGAATTTAGCCATCTTCATGATGATATTCAAGTTAAACAGACCCCAATAGATGCAGGATGTTGACCAACATAAAACACTGCCATTACAACGACGTCTTACTACCTATACATGCGTTGTCTATCCTCGATATGGCGTAGCTCTAGTTGAGTGACTTCATGTTCTAGTTTTTCTCAATATTAACCCATAATGTTATGATGATGCAACGATCCATGTAAAACAACCATTAAATGCCTCATGAAAAGACATCATGATCTAAGTTCCCTTGTACAAAAAAAATTCAGTCCTTCGAAATTTATTCAGAGCTAGAACTACACGACAACTGTTCTGACTGTTCTAAAATTCCGGCACTACAGCAAATCCAAAAAGAATCTGCTGTGGGATGTAAATAGTTTCCCTATGATTCATGAAGAATAACACCCAGTACAGAAATGTGAAATAAGTCTGCAAGGAAGCACCCTAGAGATCTTTGCTGCTTCGAATTTAGCCACCTTCATTATCATATTCAAGTTAAACAGACCCCAATAGACGCAGGATGTTGACCAACATAAAAAACTGCCATTACAACAACGTCTTACTACCTATACATGCTTTGTCTGTCCTTGATATGGCCTAGCTCTAGTTGAGAGCCTTCACGTTCTAGTTTCTCTCAATATTAACCCATATTGTTATGATAATGCAATGATACGTGTAAAACAACCATTAAATGCCTTGAGAAAAGACATCATGATCTAAGTTCCCTTGTACCAAAAAGCTTCAGTCCTTCAAAATTTATTCAGAGCTGGATCTAAAGCATGAAGGAAATTTTCAACACAGGACCTGAACTGGGAACAATGTAAGCTACCCATGAAAAAAAAAATGTAAGATGCAATTTGCACAAGAACAAAAAGATATGCCCATGAAAACACAACGAAAGATTATGCACTACCATATGCAAGACTCTGTTGCACAAAACTCCTAAACAGACCACATATCAGCTTAGTCACCTGGTTCGTGTTCGTGTTCGAGTTCAGCGACGTTGAAATTCGACAAAAGTTCAACAGTGAAAATTTTGGAGATAAAATTCGGCATTAAATTCGACATACTACAAAAGTTGAAAATTAAAAATTTTGGGGATAAAATTCGGCATTAAATTCGACATACTACAAAAGTTTAAAATTAAAAATATATATATAATACAAATATAAAAGTTTATAATAAAAGTATAAACAATACGACATACTACAAAAGTTGAAAATTAAAAATATATATAATACAAATATAAAAGTTTATAATAAAAGTATAAAAAATATATATTAGAAGTATAAAATTTGAAAACTAATAACTAGGTAATAAATAAATTATAACTAAATTAATATGTTATAATTAAATTAAATTATTACATAGTAGTTATTAGTTATTAATTAGTTATAATAGTTACTAGTTTTTATTTAATAATAGTTATTAGTGATAAATTAATAATAGCTATAGTATAATAAATTAATATGTTGTTAAAAAATATAACCACTGCCTGGATTCAGTCCACCATCGAGGGTACGGGTACAACAGTCCAAACTCCAGACTCACTACACTCAGATGTATAGTCTAGACTCCAAATCGAGCACGGGCCACAGGACGTAGGCAAAACTTAGAGTTGTCGCTAGTTGGGACTCGGGTGGGCTGGCAGCTGGAACAGTGGACTGGCTCTGGTCGTTGGTGAATTCTTGCAAATCAAATGGAGGATGAGTGTGTGGGCATGGGACGCAGGCGACAAAAGCGGCGCGAATTAGAACCGAGGGTTTTATTTGTGTTTTGGGTTTTTTTTTTATTTTTTTAAACCCCACGCCAGCCAAACCTAATTGAATCTAGCCGATTGCAAACGATTTTTAACGAATTTTTATTATGTTCGGGTTCGGGTTCACATTCGGCTTGGAATTCGGCTTACAATGCGGCAAACATAATCGAATATGTTCGAATTAGGATAAAACTCGGCGAATTTCGAACTTAATGCTTGAAATTCGCCAAACCCGGTGACTAAGCATATCAGTACCGGATACTCAGAAACACCTTGGAAACTTCTTGGAAACCCTCAACTGCCCATGAGGGGCATGGGACCCATAGGAAGTATAAAGAACCCTAATATATGAAAAAAGAAGACAAATTAACCTTCAATTTGTTTCTAAACCTACCTACAAATTAACCTTCAATTTGTTTCTAAACCTACCTACAAATTAACCTATCATTCTTATTTTATTGCAAGATAATGTGTTATTTAAAATACATACATACGTGTGTATATATATATATATATATATTGTGTTTCCTCCGAAGTACCCATTTGGGGGTGTCACATTTCCAGATGTTCCCTTTTTCCAAAACTTGTACATGTTTCTACGTTTCATGCAACTTAGATGCAAGACTATAAGGAAGAATGTCCTCTTCTTAGCTATAATGACTGAATTGAACTTCACCAGGTGCTGCAAGAACTATCCTATTTTGTTAATCATAGATCAAATCCAAAGAACACACACAGCCATGCCACCATCCTTCCTAAAGTTTGCCTCTTGTCTGAAGCACAGACTAATAGGCATTCATAACTATCACTTCTGTATCACAATGACAACTTTGTTCTCTTTGCCATTGTTGAAATTGAATCAGCAAGATCTCGGCATCATCCTGCACACACACCATAAAAGGCAGAACGATGAAATATGAAAATTTTAGAAGTTATAAATTGTTACAAAATTCATGAATCACAATGGATCAGAGCTATTCCCTGATAAAAGATGATAGCCGGAATAATTGTTAGCATCTGTTTAAAATATCATATTGCTTATGAGCACTGCATTCCTTAAAATATAAAATAATCTTTAAACTAAGCATCTAGCAGGTATCCAACAATTGAGACAAGCGAACAGAAGCTTTCCAGAATAAGTCCCCGACCAAAAAAATAAAACTAGGACAAGGCATTGCTTGATAGCTTAAGAAGGCCTACCACATGGTAAAATGAGAGTAACTACACCATTTAAAAATGAAAACACTGCCATGATGCACTTCCTAGCATAGTTACCACAACCTATTTAATATTTGCATACAAGCAACAAGAGATTTACACTCTTCTACAAAAGAAAAAGAAAAATTCTCAAGATTGATTTTCCTATCATCTAATTTCAAAGGGTTAATATATTACTCAATATAAAGACAATTTTATAATATTTTCAGGTTTAGTTATCATTCAACGACTCATTTGTGAACAACGTTTGAATGTGGAAATGCTCAACAACTGAACGCAGGCATGATCTACAAAATCATTCCCACCTGCTGTTTTTTGACCTTCGATTGTCTTCCCATCTTGATGCATCGAAGAATGCCGTCAAGGATTCAGGGAATTCAAACACCCATCAGAACTTCAGTGGCTCTATAGGTTTCAGACAATTTGAAAATTCAACTCACAGATTAACATGGCAAAGAATTACCACACCGTGACACCATGATTTCTGCCAAATTTGTGACTCACAATCTCGATCTTCAATAACTTTCGATATAAGCACCTGTACATTTAGAAGCTGAATTTCACAAAGAACGGTTAACACATTTCACAGAGTTCTGTAGATGTAAAATTATGAAAAATAAGAAAAGTCCTGCAACTATGCTTCTATTGCCTTTCTCATATAAAATAGTGTCAAGAAAAATGTCCTTCAATATCACTCCCAATAGGTAAATGTAGATACATCGAATGAATGATATCAACAAATGTCAAATACTCCTAATAATTGAACCAAGGAGACTTGAGCTATTCATAATATAAATGGCAAATATCCCCTCACCTGCCATGTCTAAATTTCATAGTGGGTAAATACCAATCTTTATATTGTTAAGGATAAAACCACCCACATAGTCATCATATCCTTACAACTACGAGTCTCAAGATAATTATCATACAAAGTCGACTTACCTGCCTATAAAGCATAGACACCGTTTTCTGCTTGCTTTATATTGAAAGACATTGTTTTAGATACATATGTACATAGAACAAAAAAATAATTAAATACTTCTCCCGAAACAAAATGTAGTAAAAAGGACTCCATACTAAGGGCTAGATCACCATATTTTGCACAGCACTGAGCTTGTTAAACACCCCACACAGCAACTCAGTTGCTTTAATGCCCCCAATTCTTCATCTCTGATTACGTCTATTGTTAACTCTATGAGCATACTGACGATTGGGTATAGGGTAGCCACCCTGTTTATATTGGGACTGGGGATGCCAGTAACCTGAAAAGATCAATAATGCTAAGTAAGTAAACTCACGTATTAAAATGAAAAGAATAGTGTGAAAAGAGAAATGACATATAACTGCAAGAAAGTCCCAAATGACAAAGTGCTCCTTTTCATGCCTTGATTAGGATTTATCGGATGCCAATCGCCTTGTGAATATGTTGAAGGTTGAAACCAACCCTGCACACCTCCTTGAGGGAACAAATGAATAGGAGGACCTCTCCAGTTGCTATTGAATTGAGGACCTCTCCAGATGCTATTGAATTGATATTGGGCATATGGAGCTCCTGAATCCCAAGAAATCGGTTGATTCTTCCACTGCTGTGCAGCCTGTGGTGTAGAGTTCCACTGTGCAGGCATAAAAGCATGATTACTATAGTGAGGATGTGCTGCTTCAGGAAACTGACCTCCCCATTCAGTTGCAACAAGATGCTCCTGAGGGATGAAAGGAGATCCCCAGCCAGCTCCACTCTCCCAATAAGATCCTTTATCAGGGGACATCCACCCTGTTCTATCAATTGGCTTAGAACCCCATCCAGATTTCTCCTCATTTCCCCAGCCCACAGGTGCATATTTATCTTCCCCATATGATGTCCATCCTGAGCTACCTGCAGCTGTATTGAATCCATTATCAACTTGATCTCCACAAAATATTGAAGCCTCCGCAACTTTTCCAGAATCTGTCCACCCAGTTGTCATTGTCGAATCCTTTGTTGGCTCAGTCTGGTTTCCCCAACCTGTAGAGGTTTCCATAGCATTTTCATTAACAAAGCAATTTGCACCACGTGTAAGGTGAGTATTCCATCCAGAATCCTTTTGCTGCTCCCATCCTGCTGAGTTTGCATCATTATTTTCATGGATCCCCAAACCTGACCCACCAGTAGGTTTGGCACCCCATCCAGAACCAAATTGATCATCCCATCCTGTATGAACCATAGTAGCATTTGCCTCGTTTTGAGCACAATTTTTAGACATTACTGTCACATTTTGCCTGTTTTCATTCCAGTCCATTGGCCGTACCATTTCTGTAGAACTTTGGTTTTTCCAACCTGGCACATCTGTGGAGGTATTTTTACCATTGTCAGGCCAGCCAGTAGGAACTGACATGTTCTCAGTGTAAGGTGCACTCCTTTCAGTAGGTTTCCTATGCTCTCGAGTTGCCACTCTAGAAATATTTCTTCTGTGGCCTCGATATCCCCCTCTGGCCCCTCGCTTATAGTATGATCTTTTGTGATCCTCTTCTGAAGAAGAATCATTTCGGTCAGGCAAGTCACAATCTTCTTGTTGGTGTGAATTCCAGTCAATTTCATCAATATACAAGTCTGGACTCGGTAAAGGAATCTCACAAGCACGTCCATTGACTTTTTCCCAGTACCTCTGCTTGGCCATCTTAAAGGCCTCTAATGCAGCCGAATCATCCCACTGTAAGATATTTTCAAACCCTTCCAGTTCATTATTGTTGTCACAAACTTGATCCCATGAGAGACCCACTGATTCACAAAACTCCCGCTCCCAAGACCATATATTCGGTTTCCAAGCCCCTATAGAAATCACCTGAGTTAGACAATGCTTGCTGAGTGCAAACTGCAAATTCAGACCAAACAACAAAGAGAAAATAGCAGTTGCAAGTAACAAGCACTACATGGTGAGGACAAAATATAGGATCCATTCAAACATGAAAACAAAGGAGCATTGAATTAAAAACATCACATTTTGATGAAATAATATATCAAAGAAACATCATGACCAAATTCATCAATCAAAATAGGAAGTGTGTCCACTGTCAACAGATCAGATAACCTTAATAAGTTAATTACCAAGGGCAGACTGCCTGGAGGAGAAAAGACTAAATATGTTTCTGTTCATTCAAAACATGGAAAGACATCTTAATAGCTAATACAATACCCTCCCTTCATCAGACTGCCCAAATTGCAAATTGTACAGCACATGGGATTTAAGTCTTTAACAACCAAAAAAATATGTATCACTTTTCCCACTAACACAAACATTCTGAGTCATTTCATGCATCACAATTCAGCCCAAGATTATGTTGGATCAACACACAAAAATAACGTTCTCGTGAGTCTTAATATTTAGGAGGACATAAATCAATAGTGGGTCCAAGAGATAAGTGAAAAAATATCAATACATTATGAAAGATGTAACATGTGAATGAGTCATGTAAAGCACCGAAGGGTGTAAGCTGTAACATATGAACTTTGAAAACTTAACATGTGAATGAGTCGTGTAAAGCACCAAAGGGTGTAAGCTGTAACATATGAAGACTGGCCATAAACATTAGAGACTGGACATGTGAAGAGTAAAAGACTAAGATCTGTAATTGTAGAGTGTACCACAAAATTCTCAATGCAGTCTTCATTCTCTGCAGTCTGTGTGTGTGTGTGTGTTGATACAATTTTTTCTCAGAAACTGATCCCGGAAAGTAAAATGCATACATGGTATCAGAGCCAAAGCAGCATGAAATTGCAGGAAAAGATAAAATCAAGTGCAGATGTGATGTCGTTTGTTCAGTTGCAGAAACCCTCACTTGTAAGAGGGACTGCTTCTGAAGCAATTGCTGAGAAAGTAGTTCAGAAGGCTGAACAAGGCTGAACATATTGTAAGGAGAGGCCGAATGCCCATAAAAACAAGTAGAAAAAGAAAAAAACAGAGACCAAAGAAGAAACCCTTAAGGTCAAGCAAGAATCAAGCAGAAGGGAAACCCCTGACCAATTAAACACTGCTGAATCACTGCAAAAACATTACTATAAAAGGCACCGCTAAAGACAGGACACCATTTTCTGAAAAAAAAAAGAGGGAATGCCATTGGAATGTTCCACCTTGTGATTTACCTGGGAATCAAGCAGGAGAGAAACCCTTGATCAGTTGAACACTACTGAATCACTGCAAAAACATTAATATAAAAGACACTGCTAAAGACAAGACACCATTTTCTGAAAAAAAACAGGAATGCCAGTAGAATGTTCCACTGTTCCACCTTGTGATTTGCCTGCTTTTCTGCTGTGTTTGCTGCGGAGAACCCATTGTTACAAAAGTCAAAGCCGAATTGGCCTAGTGGTGGTCCCATAGAATCATGTTCCACATATCAAGACTGTTGTGCACTTTAGCAGGGCTGCCCTCACCATCTCTGTCTCTGCTTCTTTCCAAGGTCTTCCCAACTCATTTGTCTACCTGGGAGAGGATGCCCAATCTTGGGCACATTTATGGATCCCTTTATTGACCACAACGTCCATGAGAAACGCGACAAACCCAAGATTTTATTTTATTCTAGAATTCTAAATGACGAAAAAATTGTTTTAAAATGCTCATTCAAGTCCCCCCTTTATGTTAAGCTCACAATCTCACCATGGGCTAAGGGCTTAAGATAAGAAAAGATGATCTTTAATCTATTTAGGTGTCATTGTATCTGGTAGGTTTTTGAGATATTAATACAAAAAAGTCTCTGAAATGTTGAGAAGAGTGTAGCGACAAAGGTCTTCTTCTTGGCTTGAGTTCCATCCTAGGAGAGGACAATGAAACTTCCTAGTTGATGTATTAATCTTTTTCCTGAAGTATAACTTAGGAAAAAGTCACATTAGATGTTTTAATTTAATGTTAACTTATTGAGTTCTTTTCTAAAGTTAAAAAGTGAAAAATTTAAGTGATGGATCTTTTAATCTGGACCATCCATTTCTTTGAGAGGCCAAGATTAGATCACAGCCATAGATCTCATTGATGAGTTAGGGTTTTCGCTTGCTCAATAGCATAATAGGAGGTCGACTAGAAGGAGGGGCGTATCAGTTGAGTTGGAGGCTCGATCTAGCACTTAGAGAGAGGGGTTGAGCTAGGGTTTGAAGTGGTGGATTGTAGGAAAGACAGAGGACGTCTTGAGCAGAGGGCGACCACATTCTAGGTGCTGCAGAGGCTATTTTCCAGATCTGAAGATTACTGTAAAGGGGGACGTTGAGGAGAGGACGTGGGTTACACGGGTCACTGTTTGAGGGAGACATTGTGGGTGACTCAGCCATCTGATCTGAAGCGTTTCTGTTCCAAAGACTGGAGAAAGGCTATACTAAGCCTAGAAAATTGTAACGCTGAGATTTTTCTCAGTTCTTGAGGAGATCGACTCATCTTGTAAGAGATATTTATATTTTCCTTGCTGCTGCAAATAAAAAAACTTCAAATCTGCTGTACCGGTTTTCCCAATCTGGGTTTTTCCGGGGACTATTGTCCAAAACATCTTGTGTAATTTTGTGTGACTGCTGTTGTTTCTTTACTGTTAGATCCTGGTTATTATTTCTGTTGCATGTTTAAGTTTTGTGAAGAAAATTACCTAGCTGATTCAGTTATTAAAGAACAGAAAATTAATAAACTGTTAAGTGCTGGGTTTTAGGAGGAATTTTCACATGGTATCAGAGCAGGAACAGTGAAGGCAGCAGCACACAGATAGATCTATTCAGATCTAGGTGGATCGTGAGGATCCAAGCACAGATCAAGGCAGCCGTACAAATTTTTCAGCAAGGGTTTGAACATAACACTTTCAGAAAATGGCCATGAGTTTGAGGGTAGAAGACAGGTTACAAGGGGCTCAGAATTACCCCACCTGGAAAGAAAGGATGACAATAATACTGGAGGTCAATGATATGTCAGAGCATGTCAGTGACAAGGCAGCGGCTCCCACAGGTGCAGCTGAATTGGTCATCTGGAAGAAAGGTGAGGCTAAGGCCAAGAGCTTGATTCTTGATGGGATAAAAGACCATGTGGTCCCACATCTCTCAGGAAAAGCTGAGGCAAAAGATATGTGGAAAGCCCTAAGTGACCTCTACCAAAACAAAAATGAACACAGAGTGATGGCTCTGCGCAAGCAATTGCGTGGGACCAAGATGGCCAAAGGTGAGGGTATGATACCTTATCTTACCAGTATAACACAGATTAGGGATGAACTTGCAGCAGTCGGTCAAAAGACTGAAGATCCTGAGCTGGTGCATATTGCACTAGATGGCTTTACTAAGTCATGGGACGTTTTTGTCCGTGGTGAGGTAGCTTGGGAGAAGCTCCCTAATTGGCAGCGGCTGTGGGATGATTTTGTGCAAGAAGAGATTAGGATTGGTCAAGCACGACCATCATCTTCAACTCATATAGAGGAGGAAGAAGGTTTGGCCTTTACAGGCAAAGCAAAGGGCAAGAAGAAGAGGAAAGGTGGAAAGAAAAACATTGACTTCTCAAAATTCAAGTGCTTCCAGTGTCACAAGATGGGTCACTTTGCATCACAGTGTCTAGAGAGAAAGAAGAAGAAGCCACAGATGGCAGCTTCAGCAGCAGTGGATGAGTTTGCCAAGTCATCTGAGGAGGATTTCTGCTTCATAGCTTGTATGTCTAGTACAGTTGTTTCAGACATGTGGTTTGTAGACAGTGGTGCATCTTGTCATATGATAGGGCGCAAAGAGTGGTTTACTAGGCTACAGAAGGGAGGCATAAATCTAGTCATTGAGTTAGGGGCTGACAAGTGCTACAAGGCACAAGGAGTTGGCACAGTCTCATTTCAGAGGGAGTCCGGGAAACCACTCTGTTTCAGTGATGTGTTATATGTTCCAGGGTTGACCAAGAACCTCATCTCAATCTCTACTCTTGAGGATAAAGGATATGAGGTCACTTTCCATAAAAAAAAGGTGTTCATCAGACCGGGTGGGTCAGGTGAGAAGATGGACAGGATAATTGGGGTTCGAGAGGAGAAGGTCTACAGGGTACAGGTTCAGCCAAGGAGAGCATTAGAGAGTTTCACCACAGATATAGGTGAGTTGTGGCACAGGAGGATGGCACATATTCATTTTGGTGCTTTGGGGCATTTGAGGGAGGCAGTCACTGGATTGCCTAAGATTACAGCTGAGAGGCATGACCCTTGCAAGGGTTGTGCGTTCGGAAAGTATGCCTGGAAACCCTTTCCATCTAGCGAGCACAGGTCCAAGGGAGTACTGGATCTAATACACTCTGACCTATGTGCATCGATGACTACTCTAGGAAGACCTGGATTTACTTTCTAAAGACCAAGGATGAGGTCTTTGGGAGGTTTCAAGAGTTTAGAGCTCTAGTAGAAAACCAAACTGGGAGGAAGTTTCGGGTCTTAAGATCGGATAATGGAGGAGAGTACACCTCCAAAGAGTTCGAGGATTATTGCACAACAGCGGGGATCAAGAAGGAACTCATAGTTCCTTACAATCCTCAACAGAATGGAGTGGCCGAGAGAAAGAACAGGACTGTGGTTGGAGCAGCACGAGCTATGATTCATGATCAGGGACTGCCATTGTTCTTATGGGTAGAGGCGAACAGTGTTGCAGTATATTTGCAGAATAGGAGTCCCCACACAGTTTTAGGGAAGCAAACACCTGAGGAGACATTTTCGAGTACTAGGCAAGATGTGAGTCGTATTCGCATCTGGGGCAGTGTATGTTATTGTCATGTCCCTTCAGAGAAGAGGACAAAGCTGGACCCTACAGCGGTTGAAGGGGTTACTTGTTGGTTACAGTGAGGCTTCCAAAGCCTACAAGATCTATGTGCCTGCACGCAGGAAGGTTATTTTGTGTAGAGATGTGCAGTTTGAGGAGGAACGTGCATTGAGGAGAACGAAGGATTTGCCAGCAAGTGTAGAGAACCAGCAGAGACAGAGTACAAGAGTCTAGGAGCAGGAGGCACAGAGTCAGAAGACAGGATCACAGGAGCAGACATAGGATACATGTGTTCAGAGGGAGACTGTTGGACAGGATCATCATGAGTGAGTTGATGATGAGGAGGAGCAATATGATGCAATTCCCCAAGAGCAGATTACTAGGCCACGGCCTAAGTGGTACAAGTCCACAATAAATGTTTCTAGGTTGGCAGGGCTTCCAGAGAGGGACTTCAGACGCAGCAAACCACCAAAGAGACTTGGATATATGGCATTGATGACTCAGCTCATTGATGTTGAGCCTTCCATTTATGAGAGTGTTTCACAGCATAAGGTGTGGCAGGAGGCCATGATGGAAGAATATGCCTCCATTATGAAAAATGATGTATGGGAGGTAGTTTCAACTCCGAGGCCAGAGGATAAAAAAGTGGTTGGATCCAAGTGGATCTACAAAGTTAAGCATGCAGCAGATGGAAGCGTGGACAAGTACAAAGCCCGCTTCGTGGCCAAAGGGTTTTCATAGCGAGAGGGAGTTGATTACGAGGAGACTTTCGCTCCAGTGGCTAGGTATTCTTCAATCCGAGCTGTCATTTCATTGGCAGCAGAGAAGGGCTAACCCGTTCATCAGATGGACGTGAAGACCGCCTTCCTTGATGGAGTTATTGAGGAGGAGGTATATGTGGAGCAATCAGAGGGATTTGAGGTTGGCAGAAGAGAGACGCATGTGTGCAGACTAAGGAAGGCCTTGTATGGGCTCAAGCAGGCACCTCAGGCATGGTACTCGAGGATTGACAGCTACTTAAGAGAGATGGGCTACCAGCGAAGTGAGGCAGATTCAAACTTGGACTTTCTTGCAGGGGAGAAGCCTCTTATACTAGTACTTTATGTAGATGACCTATTTCTCACTGGAGATGAGCAGCTAATAGCAAATTGCAAGGTCAACCTTGCAGCAGAATTTGAAATGAAAGACCTTGGGTTGATGCACTATTTTATAGGGTTGGAGGTTTGGCAAATGAATGGGCGTTTCTTCCTAGAACAAGGGAAGTATGCAGTAGAGATTTTGTGCAGGTTCAGGATGATGGACTGTAGGCCCATGTCCACACCTCTGGTTACAAATTGGAGGAAGATTGATGCATCAAATTCGAAGACAGTAGACCCCACTCTCTATCGTCAGTTGATTGGATCGCTCATGTATTTGGTCAACACTCGGCCAGATATTAGCTTTGCAGAAAACTCTTTGAGTCAGTTCATGGTGGACCCTCGAAGAGTACATTGGATTGTTGCGAAGCATGTGCTTCGCTATCTCAGAGGGACAGTGGAGTATGGGCTATTGTATGAGCGTAGTGGTGGAGTGACATTAGCAGGTTTTACAGATGTTGATTGGGCAGGATGTGCAAAGGACAGGAAGAGTACTTCAGGTTGTTGCTTCAGTATTGGATCGGGCATCATTTCCTGGTTCAGCAAGAAGCAGAGATCAGTGGCATTGAGCTCTGCTGAGGCAGAGTACATGGCAGCCAGTTTGGCAGCATGTGAGGCATTGTGGCTAAGGAAGTTACTTTTGGGCTTGTTCAGGCAGGAGCTAGAAGCTATTGTGATTCATTGTGACAATCAGAGTTGCATCAAGCTCTCTGATAATCGAGTGTTTCATGATCATAGCAAGCACATCGATATCAGGTATCACTTCATCCGGGATTGTGTACAAAGAAGAGTCATGAGGCTTGATTACATACAGATTGATGAGCAAATGGCAGGCACTGAGCAAACAAAAGTTCGAGAATTTCAGAGATCAGATGGGGTTGAGACAGAGTCCCTTCCTCGCTAAGAGGGAGTGTTGAGAAGAGTGTAGTGACAAAGGTCTTCTTCTTGGCTTGCGTTCCAGCCTAGGAGAGGACAATGAAACTGCCTAGTTGATGTATTAATGCTTTTCCTAAAGTATAACTTAGGAAAAAGTCACATTAGATGTTTTAATTTAATGTTGACTTATTGAGTTCTTTTCTAAAGTTAAAAAGTGAAAAATTTAAGTGATGGATCTTTTAATCTGGACCATCCATTTCTTTGAGAGGCCAAGATTATATCTCAGCCATAGATCTCACTGATGAGTTAGGGTTTTCGCTTGCTCAATAGCATAATAGGAGGTCGACTAGGAGGAGGGGCGTATCAGTTGAGTTGGAGGCTTGATCTAGCACTTAGAGAGAGGGATTGAGTTAGGCTTTGAAGTGGTGGATTGTAGGAAAGACAGAGGACGTCTTGAGCAGAGGGCGACGACATTCTAGGTGCTGCAAAGGCTATTTTCCAGATCTGAAGATTACTGTAAAAGGGGACGTTGAGGAGAGGACGTGGGTTACACAGGTCACTGTTTGAGGGAGACGTTGTGGGTGACCCAGCCATCTAATCTGAAGCGTTTCTGTTCCAACTTCCAAAGACTGGAGAAAGGCTATACTAAGCCTAGAAAATTGTAACGCTAAGATTTTTCTCAGTTCTTGAGGAGATCGACTCATCTTGTAAGAGATATCTATATTTTTCCTGCTGCTGCAAATAAAAAAACTTCAAATCTGCTGTACCGGTTTTCCCATTCTGGGTTTTTCCGGGGACTATTGTCCAAAACATCTTGTGTAATTTTGTGTGATTGCTGTTGTTTCTTTACTGTTAGATCCCGGTTATTATTTCTGTTGCATATTTAAGTTTTGTGAAGAAAATTACCTAGCTGATTCAGTTATTAAAGAACAGAAAATTAATAAACTGTTAAGTGCTGGGTTTTAGGAGGAATTTTCCCACGAAAACCAGGAGAAGAGACTCCAACAACCAAGAGAAGAGCCTCCAGTAATCAGGAGAAGAACTGAATCCGAAAAATTTCAATGAAAAGTGATGAGTTTGATAGAAAGAAACCATGATTGAATCTAGAGTAATAGTAAACCAGGAAAAGGATTGAACTAACATTGTATATTATAAAAACACAAACCTGGAGAAAGAGTCTATGGTAGTCTCCAAGTATTGGGAAACATAGAAGGTGCTCATTGTCTTGCTTAGCTGAACTCATAGCCCTGATCAAATTATGGATTTTTCTTTCATTGAAAGAGATGGCCAACCTGCTGTAGAAATTAGAAGCACAAAGAAGGGTTCTGATGTATGTGAAAAGAGGAAGTTGCATGTAGTTTAAATGATGTTTCTTCATCGATAGTTTGTCGAAGTGTACAGTTGCAGGGGAAGTAGAGTTTGCATCAATTGTTGGATGTAGGAGGAGTATTCAATAACTTTACATGTTGCTAAGGAGGAGTGTTGAAAAGTATCAACACACATAATTAATATTGTCAGTGGCCACAAGCCTTAATATTTAGAAAGTTATTAATTATATTATGGGTCAAGAGATGAGTGAAGAAGTGTCATAGGAGAGATCAAGTAATAAGATATGTTATGAAAGATGTAACACATGAGTGAGTCATACCAAGCATCAAATTGTGTTATATATGATATTGGGCAATATAGAGATATGAGAGTGGACGCTGACGTAGTGTGAGAGTGAAATATGTACCTATAGAGTGAACCAAAAAACAATTTAATGCAGCCTCTAGAGTCTAATCTCTTAATTTTAATGCCACTTTCAGATATTCTCTTAATGCCCCCAGTAGACTGTTACCGACCAAGCAATAGTTGAATATAATTATTGGAGAGGACATCTTCAAACAGTATATTTGGGTTACCCAGGTAGATGATAGATCCTCTGGGGGGTTAAACCCCAAGATGGCCTTTTATGCAGAACACTTCATGGAGCTAAGAGATGGCCTTATTGTTCGACCCCCTTATGCACTTAGACACTAGATGCATGCTCTTTGGATTTTGCTCTGCAGTTTTCACTGGATTTCCATTGGCTTCAGGTCAAGACAAATCATCATATCGCATGGGACTACCAAATTTGCCAGATATACCATCTTCAAGAGATGGAGATGGAGGAGCATTTTATCTTCAGATGCCCCATATATTACAAGATTAGAGGATGGTTTCATTGTCTTTTCAAGGAGTCTCGGAACTCTCTCTCTATCTTCTTTACTTTCCTGGACTAGAGATGCCTAGCCCTATACATGCGACAGGCCCTCAACTTAGATCTCACTCTATCTAACCATCCCCCCAGATCGAACACCTCCAGACCGATCACTCCATTCTTTCCAATGCTCACATCTAACAAAGGCACCAAGAGGCAAGTGGACAGTAGCACTTCATCAAGGATTAGATCTATGAGGACCAGAGAGACTCCCCATGCTTAGACTGTGAGGCCCTTAAGGGTTAGATCCTGGGATTGTTCCAAATATCGACATGGGGCTACCTTATCCAAGCAGAGAGACATATCTCAGACCAGATCTTCCAGCTCATCCAGATCCTCCATTCAGTCACATATCATTAATTTCTCCTCTTTGGCCTTGGATGCTAGGAGTGGAAGCGTTAGGGGTGGTTGACCAGTGCCCCGGATGCTAGGAGTGGGAGCATTAGGGGTGGTTGACCAGTGCCCCTTAGGCGAGACATCATCCCCTCCCCCCATGCTTAAGGAGTTATTCTTGGGTTCTCAACAGTACTCACATTTTTCCACATTGCCAATCTGCTCTCCAGTCTCATTGTACTAGACTACAAAATCTTATCTAGTATAGCACAGTTTAGATCTGCTTTTACCTTGCTGTTTTTATATCTATTTTATAGGTGTGGCCTTTGCACTCCCATTTTGTAATCCGCACTATTGTACTTAGCAGTCTCTTTGACCTATTTGTGATCATCTTGTTGGCCATTAGCAAAATTATCTTATCTTATTATCTCCATCCTCTGGCTTCTTTCCATGTTTGTGTTATAGAGTAGATCATTTTTTTCCTCACGTGCTTATCCTAGAATGTTAAGTATGTGCATTCAGATTCTTTTCCTAACCATTTAATCTCCAATCAAGGACAAGGATTAGGTAACATTGTTATACATTTTTAGCTGTTCTCCTATATGTTAGTGGTGTTGCCAGGTGTTTTTTCTCTTCAAAAACAGTCACGTGATTTTCTGCACAGAAGCTTCTCTGAGTGTTGTGACTACTTTTGGTATAAGATCCTCTGAGTCCCTATTTCTGATAGGCAGGGACTGGGAAAAAAAGAAGTGCAAGCTCGGTGCCATGTTGCTAAAAGAAAAATATTTCTAAAGATTCACATGATGAGTACAAAAGCACAATAAACAGATCAAGAAAACAGGTCCTTTTATTTCTCTCCAGAAAAGGCTTGAAATGGCCATTAGCAGCTTCAAGGTCCCTATAACAGCCCAGTAGCATATACAAAGGCCACATACATTATGTCTACGTATGCTAGCTGACCAGAAAGAATTCTTGAAGTGTCTACATGAAATTCAGTTCACAGATTTTACTTAATACCAAACGAGACATTCTCGTTTGTGTCATCTCATGGTTATGATTGCAGAACACTGGCCTGTCTAGAGACTTCCATACATTGCAACCACAATTGATAGACAGATCGAGTTAGGGAAGTAAATATGGATAAGGTACAAAAACCCCAAGGTGACTAACACCCCAACTCCCAACAATAGGAACTCATTTTTCTGTAAATACCAGGGAGCGTTTTAAGGAATGTCTTGTTTTCCCAGTTAGTGGTACAATCTTTACCATATAAGAAAAAATTAGGAAATAGATACTAAAGGTGAAAAGTTGTTTCCAAGACTTCCTTCATTTAATATTTACAGAGAGCGCAGCAGAATATGAAATCTTGATCGATTGGGAAAATATGCATTACAAATTATTTTCTTTGGTCACCCTTATTTTTAGGAAAGTGTTTATAAATAACCTATGGACAACCCTGGGCAGAAACTTTCCCTGGAACCCTTATGTTCAACACACAACGGAAGCTATGCCTTTCAAGAATAAATTTCATAAAACCAATCTCTAAAGCCAGCCACAGAGAGATAAACCCCAAGGGTAAATATAAACAAGCATTCACTAAACTATAAGCATAAGCTTTGAAGCTATTTGCAAAATCCAGTGTAGCTTGTGCCCATCTAAAGATGAAATCTTGTGAATATATAGAAAATAAGGGGCAACTCTGTTGTGAAGATGATATTTATTTACGCTTGGCACCACAACCCTATCCGGTAGGCACCACTGGGTGCAATTACAAAAGACCAACTCCAAATGTAATCTAGTAAGACAGATGAAATCTACCACTGACATTAAAACTTATCAAAACAGAAGAATCTGTTGGAAATGGCCCGAATCCCCAGAAGGGCAATGGCTGTATGTTCCCTGAGTGAAAGAAAACGGTCCATGAGGCCCAAAATCCAATATTGAGACATCCCTTGGAACTGGGCTCTGTATATATGCATAGAGTGGGCATGCTGTGGGATGTTTTCGATGAAAAATTTCATTTTCTATGAGCCCAGAGAACCAACTATCTATATGCTGCTGTTAGGTTTAAGTATTGCATCTGATCAGTCCTATTGCTGAGATTCACCTTCAAAGACATGAGAATCAAACTCAAAACCAGAGGGATTCATTCACTCAACAGGACTTACCGGACGATGCTCCGGAGGATTTGGGCATCTTGTTATGAGGCTCCTCGAACTGAACTCGCTTGTTTCCCCATCCCTGAGATTCCCTGGAGCCTCCTTTCATGGCGGCCGGAAGGATTCAAGAAGGCATGAATGAATTCCCTCAATCGCAGACGGTGCCCACAAAACCAAATTCCACAAGGGGGCAACTCAGGCGATATGACGAACGAAATTGGTGTTCTGTTGCTGTTGGGTGCAGCCCTCTACCACGCACACAGAATAAGCATGGTATTGTTGTAGCTTTGAAGAAGGCGGGTGCAATCGAGTATTCCGAGCACATTTCCCTTCACAATGTTCTTCAAAAATCTCACCTTGAATTGCAAGCATTGAAACCGCCGAAAAATATGATTAGTGGTAGTGGGCATATTAAAGAGGCTAACATGAAGCACCGCCGTCGTTAAGATTGAATGTGCAATCCTTGGAACAAGTGTTGGAACTCGAGGTCGAAAGGGACTCTGTTACCGCCTAGGTGTCGTGTTCAAATCTATGATGTTTCTCTTTACGGTCTGCAATGTGTATAAATAAAGTTATTTATTTTTGGAATTTGGAATTAGAATAAATCTATCTTCTCCTCCCATTTCTTTCCATGGTTTATATTCACTAGAATAATTGTGTTATCGTTGTGGACTAGGCAATAGTGGTTGGGACCATGTGTAAGTTTTCGGTGTATTTCATGGAATAGATACTCTTAATCGTAATGTTTTACTTGAAGAATTCAATATTAACATTGTTGATTGGACTAGGTGTAAGATTTTATTGCTTTTAAATGTTGTTAGTTAGATTAGGGGCAAGTTCCAATTGGATATGTGTTGAAAAAAAAAATTAAGGTGGTTGTATATCTCAACATTTTATTTTTTTTTTAGGTTCCATAGAAATTGTTTAGGTTTGTTGTAGGTCGTGTATGGGTTATGGGTGGTTTTGGTCCATGATTTTATATATTCATTAGTATTATAATGTAACTTAGTGGATTAAGGTTGAGTAGAGTTATATATGAACTATATGTGTATTGTAAAGGGTTAAGTTAGATGTGGTTGTTAAATTAATTTTATTGTTTTGAGTTTACTTGGTAAACTTTGTGTAAACTATGAATGTGTTATTTTTTTCTTTCTACTTTTTTTGAGACTTTATTTGAAGTAAGTTAATCTTGTAACAAATTGAACATTTTTTTAGTGACAAATATGATAAAAATTTAGTAGACATTTTAGGCATGAGCAGAGTTCTACCATGATCCAATATCCATGCATGGTGGAACATTACCCTCGAGGATTTTGCCCAATTCATAATCGACCTAATTGGTCAAAATTTTGATCAAAGTTCTAGATCAATGGAAACTTTGACTTTTTGTATCACCAAATCATACAACTCCACTATGTTAGATTTGTTTCTCTTGCATAGGTTTATCAGAGTGAGTATTTCTATCAATTATATGGCGTTTTTTTACTAAATAGATACCCTATTAGAGTTTAACTCTCACAAATAACACACTTGCACTTGTGCTTGTGCTTGTGGATGTGTCAATACACACAACAATTATTGGGACCATGGGCATTCCCTGGGCTTCATTGATGGAATAGATAACCCTTAGTCACAACCTCTTAGCCTAAGGAATCCCATTTGGATATTGTTGGTTAGACCAAGCGCAAGCCTTGGGCACCTTTGATGGAATAGAACCCCCCATTGACAGCCTCTTAGTCAAAGGAACCCAATTTGAATGTTGTTGGTTGGACCAAGTGAAAGTCTTGGATGTGTGCAAGTCTTGGATGTCTTGGACAAATTAGATTCCTTCAATTGTGACCTCTTAATCAAAAGAATGTAATTTGAATGGTGTTGGTTACATTCTCTACTATATAAAATAAAATGTGTTAACTACATCATGATAAATGAAAGTCAGCCACAAAAAAAACTATTGTCAACTTAGTCATCATGCATCACTTGTCATCACATTTTGCATGTGTGTCAGAATTGAGTTAAAAAGTTGACTTCACCTTTTGTCATGATGTATAACTATATATGAAAAATGCATAGACACAAGCATTGAAGCAAATTTTGCTAAAAAAATATGTTGAATACATGGTGAAAGTGCACATGAATGGAAAGACAAAGGATTTGGCATTGTGACAGGAATGGAAAGACAAAGGGTTTGGCATTGTGACACTAGAAGGGAAGTTTGTAGAGAATTTTTTGCACTTGTCATTGCACATAGATCGGTGAAGTCGTGATGTGTAGTTGGAAAGACAAAGGGTTTGGCATTGTGACACTAGAAGGGAAGTTTATAGACCATTTTTTGCACTTGTCATTGCACATAGATCGATGAAGTCATGATGTGTAGTTGTGGGGAATCAGTAAAAGGATGGATAGATTTGAAGGTTAATTAAGAGATAGTGTGAGGACACGAGGCATTAATAATATTGTGAGCTTGAGAAGTGTTATATACATAAAATAATATAGGCATAAATGTTATAATAATAATATAAAAACATACTAAAAATAAAAATAAATACAAATATAATAGATAAAATAAATCTAATATTAAAAGGCATACATTTTCAATGAAAGGCACAAGGCCCTCTTCAAGTTGTTTCTATATACAGGTCACCCAATTGTAAAAACATTTTTCATTTATCTCTTTTTCACACACACACACACACACATATATGGTCTATCCAATTAAAAGTCTAAATCCATAAACATTGCAGCTACATTGGTATCATAATCGTACAAGAATATATGCTCCTTAGCCATCGTACGAATCACTATAACCTTGTTTCCTTACAACAGTGCATCCATATAGCCATACTACGACCACCATTGTCGTACAAACATCCACAAACCCCATCGTAGTACTAGTGTTGTCTGTTGCACGATTTCCTCTTACACTGCCATCTATACACCCTCGTAAGCAATTCATACACATGTTAGTCATATGTACACTTATGTAGACTATATGTATAACAAATTCAAAGGAATTATAAATTGGTGTAGTCATACCATCTGTAATTGTGGTTAAAAAATATTGAATGGAGTCATCAAACAAAAATAAAGCTCGATGACAAAACAACTAAATAATTATAGAGCCACAAGGAAGACATAAAATTTATGAAAAATCGTCTAGATAGCATTGACGAGGGCATGGACAAGCAATGGGGAGAATTAAGGGAAATTATCACCAAGCAAAGAATAGAACATAAAATTACATTAGAAAGATTAGACAATACTTTACATGATATCATTATATAAAGAGGACAAGAGAAAATTGATAGAGAGGAATTAAATAGTGAGAATACTATTAGGTTCAATAAAATAATGGAAAGATTGGACAAAATTGAACCTATTGCTTCACCAGCCTCAAGTAAAGAATCCAAGGGCTATCTCTCTTATGGAATACAAGTTACCCAAGATTTCAAGATAGAGATTACCAAAGAATAAAAAAGGAATTACAAAAATATGATGGGAAAGACCATAGAGGAGTCATCATCTAGGTCAACAAAATGGAGGGTACTTTGAATTGAATCCCACACTCGGTGAAAGAGAAAAAATAATGAAAGCCTCCCATAATTATAAGGAGAAGCTTATGATTGGTTTTCATGGTGGTCTAGGAAGTGTGACACTCACTCCTTCCATTAGAAAAACTTCACTACTACATTATTAAAAAGGTTTCATAACAAAGAAGAAGATGATGTTTACACCAAGTTTGTTGGTTTAAAACAAAAAGGACATGTAAACGGTTATACACATGAATGGGAGCTTCTTGCAACAAAACAAATTGGTCTTTCATATGGACAATTACTAAAAATGTACATTGGCGGGTTGAAGGACTACATATGTAGTGAAATAAAACTATGGAGACCCACAACTATTGAAGATGCCATACAAGTACCAAAATTAATTGAACGAAAAAATAAAGTCAACAAGTATACACTACCCCACATGAGGGATTATCACAAACATCGACGTTAGGATATAAATAAGAAATAGGTAAACAAGTGTAGATATTGTGGGGACAAGTGCAAAATGTAGGCGCAAATGCAACAATCAAAATCATACAACTATGGTGATGAAAGAAAATCAAACACCTCTGTSAATGACTCTGACGGAGAGAGGGAATGAAGGAAAACAACTATCGTAGATGTGGTAAGAATTGGACTTTGAGTCACATACGAGAAAACCTTAAAATAAGGAGAAAGTGTGTGTGTGTGTGTGTGTGTGTGTGAAGTTAAATTTTAAAGCAAGACAACGTCCATAGTGGATGAGGAGATAAGAGAGGATTTAGAGGTAGAATCATAAGAGGTTTTTTGATGAGATTGCTAAGAGATGCCAGGTCGAAAAAGAGCCATTTTGATGTTGTTCAGTCATCTAGTTTGGGGTTTGAATCATGGGGAGCACTAATTGCGACAGACGACCTTATAAACGCCCTTGAATCGATAACAATGAGGTAACATGTGTTCTCTATCAATAGACAAAAAACAAGTTTAAAAGTGGATCACGGGTTTCTGCCATATATGTAGAAAGCACAAGATGAGAGCAGTTGTAAGAAGGTGATCCAATAGCTCAGAAATTTACGACGACTTCCCTACTCTTGTGGCCCTGCAAAACTTCAGGTGACATATTCAATGACTTCCCTACTCTTGTGGCCCTACAACAAGTGAAATGTCAACAACTTCCCTACCCCTCAGAATCTTATATCCTTTGAATTTGTTTTTTCACAATCCCATGAGTCTATGTTGAGAAAGTAAATGCAATGAGCAGGTGGATACAAGGCAATGAAGAAAGTTGTGAGTGGACAAACGAACTTGAGATGACTAATGCTAGGTGAAGGGAAGAGATATGCTCCAGGTTATTAGTGAAGAGACATGGTCCAGGGACCTTTCCGGTCCTAGATATGGGTTAAGAGATTTGTTCCAAGGATGTTTCTGCGAGCTAAGACTATGTTAGACTGAACTGAGATGAGATGGGTTGAATAGGGTCAACATAGATTCCTATGTGAAATCCCATCAATAGTAGCAGACTATTGTATGTAGCTTGGAAATTTTCTTGAGCACAGATTTGCTACATAAGTTTTTACACACCCTCTTACACCATTGATGGCGTTGACTTTTTGCACAGACCTATACACCTGATCTAGATTTTATATATGAAGTACATATTTTGTTTTGGTCAGGCTTGTAAGTTTTAAACCTGTGAAGTAAAGCAATGCATATAGATTCTTAAGCAAAACAAAAATTATTCAATGGCTCATACACATAGTACACAAAGATTTATATCGGAAACCCTCAACTGGGGAAAACCTTTCGTATATTCATTATATCGAATTTCACCATTCACCATACAATATATACAATGTTTTTAGGTATTCCGTAGATACCAAAACCCTAATCCCTTAA